>JAVTVY010024403.1:0-96321 GCA_036873755.1 Hanleya hanleyi
CAACCAGAACGTCCAGGGGGTGTTCAAGGGTACCCCTGTTTGTTCTGAAGACTTGATCTCTGATATGGCTGCCCGATGCAACTGTGGACTGTCCGGGTTGGTCAAATTTTCATCCACTTTCAAGTTGTCGACACCTGATGCCGCCATTGCGAGCCGGACAAGCACAGGTCACGTGATCACAACATTTGACGTTTCTCGCACTGACCCCATTAGAGTAGTCCCCCTTAGACCATGAGATGACGTTTCGGTTTCATTTTCACGGACAATTATCACGTAACACTGAGAATATACAGCCAATTGGTTGTTGTGATGTCGAATTTTTGTCTCGAAGAAGACATGCTTTCATTTTAGAACAACAAGCAAATTTTCCAGGAGGCATGGATGTCGGAGAAAACCATGTATGATATCTGACGGTCGTAATTCATATTCACATGAATTATGACCGTCAGATATCACATCACAAACCATAACCAAGGGGGATGGGGTAGGTGGGTGGGAGTGTGGTGGGGCAGTGGTGGGGGACAGTGGGGGGGCAGTGGTGGGGCAGTGGTGGGGGGCAGTGGCGTCGGAAGATAGTTCTGACGGTGGGGGGGAGCACTATCCTAGCACTTCAGGCGAGGATCAGCTTAGGCTTAGGCCAGCTTAGGCCCCTGGAAGCTCCGTGGTTCTAGACGGCCGTATGAGCGTTTTGAGCGATTTCTGACAAATAAAACGCATATTTTTGGTAAAAAAATAATAAAACAACTGCTAACACACACAGAGGAAACTTCTGTACGTAATCCGGATATTCGATTTATATAACTTCGTCTTCATTTCCGTCAAATAAACAACTATCCTACTTTCGTTTTGCTTCGGAAGAAATCAAGGATATCACGCTGTGGTCTCTTCGACATGATGTTAATTTTGGGAATGTATAAAGATGGGTTTTGAAAACGATGCGTAGAAGCGAAGTGCTGACCTTACATTTTAGATCATTTGGCGTACTGGTATACAAAATTTTGCAAACTAAATCTTCAAGTTGGAAAAAATACTGTGAATATTGCCTGCAAACGGGAACTTGGACGATTTCTATGGCAAGCCGTTTTGGTATTTATTCATTTATTTTTGATATCAAAAAAAGAATTTTTGATATCCAAAATAGTATTTTTGATATCAAAAATAAACTTTTATTTTTGATATCAAAAAAAGAATTTTTGATATAAAAAATAAACGATTATTTTTGATATCAAAAATACTATTTTTGATATCAACAATTCTATTTTTGATATCAAAAAAAGAATTTTTGATATCAAAAATAGAATTGTTGATATCAAAAATAGTATTTTTGATATCAACAATTGTCCGATTAAATACCAAAACGGCGCACATTTATTTTTGATATCAAAAATAAAGGAATAAATACCAAAACGGCTTGCCATAGATTTCTATGGCAAGCCGTTTTGGTATTTATTCATTTTTCTTCTTTTTCTTTCAAATTCTTTTTTTGATATCAAAAATAAAATTCTTTTTTTGATATCAAAAATAAAAGTTTATTTTTGATATCAAAAATACTATTTTGGATATCAAAAATTCTTTTTTTGATATCAAAAATACTATTTTTGATATCAAAAAAAGAATTGTTGATATCCAAAATAAACCGTTTATTTTTGATATCAAAAAAAGAATTTTTGATATCCAAAATAGTATTTTTGATATCAAAAATAAACCGTTTATTTTTTATATCAAAAATAGAGGACCACTTACACCAAACAGGGCCGTAGCCAGGATTTACCGAGGGGTGGTTCGCCTTCACTCCAAAAGGGCACATCATGGGGTTCGCTGTATGGGAAAAGGGGTAAATAGGGGGTTCGCTTCAGTGTTTGAAAAGGGCATTTATATGAGAAAAGTATATAATATTTCCAAAGGGGGGGTTCGCCCAAACCCAGAACCCCCCCCCCCCCTTGGCTACGGGCCTGCCAAAACGGAAATAATGCGCTCTCCCTTACCAAGATTTATCTCCCATCTTTGGCTTCATCTCAAAAAGTGCTACCATACAAAATAACTCATAAAAATCATAATGCAAATTACACAAATTCTGTCGTTGGTTGTTCATATATTCAAGAGCTATCATTCAATCGAAATTTCCCCCTTGTTTATTGATTGATACAATTTCACTCCTCAGTCCCGACACCCGTCGTTTGGCGCCAAAAAAAAATGGAGAATGGCTCATTCGGGTAACCCAACTCAGGCTAACGCTGTTGTTAGAAATGTTGTACAAAATGCATTGTCAGCTGTACAGGAGGCGAGAGAATCAACAATTATCCGATTAAATACCAAAACGGCGCACATTTATGTTTGATATCAAAAATTCTTTTTTTGATATCAAGAATAAAGGAATAAATACCAAAACGGCTTGCCATATGGCAAGCCGTTTTGGTATTTATTCATTTATTTTTGATATCAAAAAAAGAATTTTTGATATCCAAAATAGTATTTTTGGTATCAAAAATAAATAGTATTTTTGATATCAAAAATAGTATTTTTGATATCAAAAAAAGAATTTTTGATATCAAAAATAAACGGTTTATTTTTGATATCAAAAATAGTATTTTTGATATCAAAAATACTATTTTTGATATCAACAATTCTATTTTTGATATCAAAAAAAGAATTTTTGATATCAAAAAAAGAATTTTTGATATCAAAAATAAAGGAATAAATACCAAAACGGCTTGCCATAGATTTCCACTTATAATAGATATCCATGCAAGCATATTGAACAAAATGTCGCATCTTGAAAACAATACCGACCGGCCTATTCTTCAAGATGCAGTCCTCTGTAGCAAAGCACTAGAAAACGATGGAATTGGATGGCATAGCTACATGTACTCATCATTAAGGATTCAAGGATTCAACTTTATTGTACGAACACCCCAGTTGGGTAGAGTACATAACAGAATAATAAAATCAAATCAATACAGAACAGACACATTGATATATATACATACTGCATGATAAGACATCAAGGGCAGTTATGGCGGGTTCCGGTCTATACAGTTTAACTTGGATTTACCCTCATGTACCATTTGTATACTGTATTACATAATATGTTAGTTAAAGGTATATCTACCAACGACATGATAAAGATAAATTTATCTTTATCTGATAATTCATCAAAGCCAGGGTAAGTGGCCGTGACCTTGGCGAACAAGATATCTCTCTGCGCATCATGAATTGAGCAAGACAACACAAAGTGCATTTCGTCCTCTATTAAATTACACCGGTCACACAGACGTTGTTCAACCGGTATTGGTGGTTTAACATGCCGTCCGGTCTCGATTTTAAGCTTATGGTTACTTAGTCGGAGTTTTGTGAAAAATCTTCTAGATTCTGTATTTATACACATTATTAGATATGGTTCAAATTTGATGTTTTCTTTGAACAACCGATATGTTCTCATCTTGTTATTTGACCCTGTATCTGCTATTGGATCCTGAAGAGAAGCTTTAAACCGACCCTGAAACAGTGTATCGAGGGACTTTTGTAATTCGTGGCACTGTGTGTTGTCAATATCAACATCAAGTTCATTGCCAAGAAAATCTTTAAGTTTATAGAGCCAACCGATTCTCTTAGCACATAATACTTTTTGCTCTTGTAGAGCATGATAGGTCAATCTATCAGGGGAACCTTGGACATAAGTGTAAAATTTTACCGAACGAATTACGATATCATAGATTAAGGGGTATACACCCAATTCGCCCCGTACTCCCCAGCTGCGAGTAGATTTGTGAACTTGAAGAAGACGTTTGTAAAATCCTAGTTGTGTTTTCTCCACCAAAATCGTATCGGGTTTTTTAAACAGCAATAGGTCTGCTCCCCAGACTTCAGACCCATAAAGTAGTATGGGCTTGATCAGAGATTCAAATAAATGGCAGCTAATATTTAATGGAACGTTTTTCCCAGAAATATTATTCAGCAGGGAATATGAGGCACGCATACCCTTACTACTCAAATGTTCAGCATTCAATCTAAAGTGTCCAGTTCTGGAGAACACAACACCTAAGTACTGGTAACAATTACCTTGTGAAACTTCAGTGTCACCAAGAAACCACCTTTGATTTGAAAACGTTGGGCCTTTTTTGAAGACTACTACTTTGGACTTCTCTAAATTGACCTTCAAGTGGTTATCTATGCAATATTGGTGGAGTTTATTAAGACAATTTTGTAAACCCTCTTGGGACTCTGAAAGTAGTAAGAGATCATCAGCAAACAGAAGGTGTGATAGTTTATGATAATTCAGGTCAATGGGCAGGCAACTATCATCCAACCTTTCCTTTATATCATCGATGAATACATTAAATAGTGTGGGAGAAAGGCTGCATCCCTGTCTGACTCACAGGTGACTTTGGAACCGTGTAGATATGTTATCATTCATCTTCATACTGTATGTTATATTATTATAAAGTGAATTCAAAATGTTGAATATTTTCCCTTCAATACCTTTATTTAATAGTTTTTGGAATAAAATCTCTCGATCAACTGAATCAAATGCCTTGCTTAGGTCTATGAAACATGCATAAAGAGGTTTTTTGTTCGATATATACTTATCTATAATGGTCCGCAGAGTAAATATGTGATCAGTAGATCGGCGCCCTCTTTTAAACCCTACCTGGTGTTCACTAATTTGTTGTGTGGTTTCCAAGTGGCTAGATATGCGATTGTTGATAATTTTGTTAAATAGTTTACCTAGGGCATTACCAATCGCTATCCCCCTGTAATTATTCGGGTCTGAGTGACTGCCTTTTTATAAATTGGTACCAAACAGGAGTTCCGCCATTCATCTGGAAAACAACCATTGTCAAATATTATGTTGAAAAGTCTGACAACATGGTCGATAATGAGTGGGACGACAGTTTTAATAAGTTCATTGCTTATCTCATCTTCTCCAGGACATTTGTTATTCTTTAAATCCCGAAGAGCTACCAAGATTTCTTCAGCAGTGATCATATTATCAAGAGTAGTATTATAGCAACTCTCTATGGAGGGCTTATGGAATTGACCCTCTCCAATATTACATGTAGGCTGACCCAGCAATGATATAAAATGGTCTGCCATGAGATTTTTGTCAACTGGGATGGTTAAATCGGGTTTTTACTATCTTTTTTAGTAGTTTCCACTAGTATGAAGCATTGGATTCTCTGGCTTGCTCTAGCTGACCAATGAGACGGAGGTAATATTCTGTTTTTTTCTTATTAACCAGTTTCTTATATTCTTTTTTCACTGCATGATAATTTTGCCTGGCATCGCTCGTTTGATCAATATTATATAGCGAATAACTGGCTTTTGTTCGCCTTTTCGCAGATTTACAATCCTGGTCATACCATTCATTTTTTTTCATTTTACTCGCCCCATGTATTTTAACTTGGATTGAAGCTTTACAGTTTAAATGATGT
Organism: Hanleya hanleyi; assembly: GCA_036873755.1. Taxonomy (NCBI): domain Eukaryota; kingdom Metazoa; phylum Mollusca; class Polyplacophora; order Lepidopleurida; family Hanleyidae; genus Hanleya; species Hanleya hanleyi. The sequence continues at coordinate 5,433 of JAVTVY010024403.1, forward strand.
AGGATGGCAGTAAAGTCAGCCATGCTTTCCTGGACCCCGTTCGGGTCACTAGAATAAGGGGTCATTATAAAATAATTAAGAATTTGCTGAAATTGAGGGGTTTTTAGTTCGTTTTGCACAAGAGTAGGGCTGTGTGCTGTCCATTTTCTCCTGAATTTAACTTTTTTGTAGACTATATTATTGTTGGATGTATGTTTAACTATGGGGGTGATTCTCAGATGAAAGTAACTGAACACTTGGCAATGGTCAGAGTAGTGGGTTAGTGGGTAGACATGGAAGTATTTTACATGTCAGAAGAAGGATTCCGATACAATAGTGTAATCTACGGTACTCCTGCCAGCGTAAGTGTGGCAAGTATATTTACCAAAGTTGTCACCAGGAACCCGACCATTAAGTATTATTAGCCTGTGATTTGTAGCGATCTCTAGAAGTCTATGTCCAAATGTATTAAAATTATTGTCTTGGTTCTTCCTTGGTAATTGAACCATATTGAAAGTATCATCTGGCAAATCTGGGAGATACTCTACTCCATCAGTTGAAACTAGTTCCTGTCGGTCACTAGTCCTAGAATTGAAGTCTGCCCCTAGCATGATGCAGAAAAATAATATCAGTGCTGAGGACCTACCACTGCAGCCCACTAATAAACACATATCCCCAAAAGTAAAAGACGGCATTATTGTTTAGTATGCTTTCTATGTGATTTGGCTATAAATTCATTGTCCAAACTGGTAGGCAATAGACCTTTTCACAGAGCCCGGCAAATTCCGTGTAGCGTAGCGACGACACAAGTCACATGGCGCAAGACCATGTGATCTCTGGTAACCAATCGAAATCTGGAAGCAGATCGACCGCCTTTTTCTCATCACTAATCATTCACTGCCACAAAATGCGTTTGTCCGGGAAGTGAACAAAATAATTATACTCACTAAAATGATAACTTCCTTTCCCTAATAAACTAGTTTTCTTCGAGTTCACTCCAGATTTGTGAAAAAAAGACAACGTTTCAGTCATATTATAATATATTTCGATTTAAGTTTAGAGATCTATTTCACGTTAGGCACTTCAGGTTGTGGCAGCGGTGTTTTTGATGGTGCGCTGGGAAGGAAACATGGCGTGTGTGTATGTGCAAAACGGGTACTCTTCTTGCTATTTGACGATTTTACCTTCACACCTACTAGCCAGTATAATACAATAATTCGTTGTTTTGTAATGGGATAAAGAAAACTACCAGTGCGTAGAGGCTACATTATTCCCACTCTTATATCAAATACACCAAAATTTACTATGTGCACCTCCATAATTTCAGTTGTCCATTCGTAAGAGCTCTTCGGTGTGGAGGTAATAAATGGTAAAATACGGGAACAAGATTCCCCATTTTGCCGACAGACTTCAGAATCATCCGGGTTATTTTGCTTCCAGAATGCGAGCATTCCATTGGTCAGACGATCTCTGAACTCGTGAGCTTCCGTCAATACAGTTTTACCTTCGGATTTATTCGGTTTGAAATGGTCTATTAGCCAGGCTACGGTCATGGTGCCATCAGACGATCAAATTAAGTCGCTCAGTACACCCGCACATGGCCTTGGCGAGTGTACCATTGTCTCATGATGCAATACAGATTATTATTGTAAATGTATTATTCGATGCACTCTTGATTATTAATGTAAATGTAAACTTCGATGCATTCCAGATTATTATTGTCAATGTACTATTTTTCCATGATGCATTCAAGATTTATTATTGCAAGCTTCCATCTCATTCATTAACTAAATCGTCATTATTGTTCAAATCCGTCCGTCATAATTAATTGTCATATGTAATATTCTGTCGAGATGACGTGGTCTTACACAAATGGCGCTGATCTAAAACGGATAGCAGCGGGAGTTGTCAGATAGATTTGCTCCGATTTATTGTGTAATTCATTAGCCTGATCGGCCATCAATTAAATAAATGTCTTCCGTATATTTCAGATATACGGTGAACAGCTTGCAATTCAATTCCAGTGTTGCTCCCTCCTTGATAAATACTTCACTGACAGGCCCTGGTTTCGTCATCATCGGCCAGGAGTTATACTGTTACACTGGCGCCCGAAATGGGACAATAACAATTGATTGCAGCTGTGGTGCCTAGGATAAAATTATCTAGGCGGATTGTGTGGAGATTTGAACATTCTGAAGATGTTACAGAGTGATTCTAATCACCAGAAAGAAATTCCCGGGTGATGGTAACTTTTGTATGTTTGCTGGTAATTAGACGGAAAAACAGTCCAGAATTATCAGTGTTGTGCCGGCGTAGTGTGTATATGTTATCCAGAAGTGGTTCTCTGTGATGACCGGATGGTGTGGAGCAGAACATGACCAGACGCAACCACCTCGCTGGGGGTCTAATAACACCCCAGCCACCAGTAAGATTTTTGGACCGGATTCGGGGCCTTCGCGCACATCGCCGGAAGTGACATCATATTCATATATAGTAAAATAGATGTTTAACGAAAATTTTGATTACTTTTCAAGTCTGCATAATACCTCCGTTGACCTAGCGTTAAAAAGAATTATCTGGTTTCCCCTATACGTCATAGCAACGTAGTAAAGGTCAACTTCCGCTATTGGAGGCAGGGATGTTATTGGAGCCTGCGAAATGGAGCATGCGCTGTGGGAAGGTTGGACCAGACGTGGTTGATGACTGTTCATAAATTTAATCCAAATGACTGTGCGCTATCACGGTGGCAGTCAATAGTGGGGAACCAGGACTTGAATTCTCAGGAACCGGTTGAAATTTTCATGAGCATTCGCTTGATGGACTGGTGTTAGCGAATGTGGTGTTTATGTTATTCTTGGACATCAGAAATTGAGTAACATGTTGTGTAGGACATAAAATTGCTGTTGTATTTCCGAAAGCAGAGGAAGAACAATTGACAATAAATAAATGAACTGTGGAAAATCTGCACGATTCAGCGTCTCAAGAATTCCTGAACTTTCTTGAAGAGATTCGGCTGTGAAGGATTGGTTTTAGCAAAGATACAATTATATATAGTGTAGGTGTTGTTAGACATTCCAAATTGACTAACACATACATCACAACAGAGACTGAGAGTTGTTATCTGGATTTCTGAAGAAAGGAAACTTGTGATACTCCGATTCAGAAAACTTTCATGAAATCTCTGATACCATACATATCCTTTTGAATTTTATGCAGGTGTTTTGAAAGCAAATTGGTGAAAATATTATGTAATTTGCTTTGTAAATTGTCCTGACGCTGTTTATTTTGAGTGATTTTGAAAATTTGCTTATTCTACATGTGCATGTAAATTTATACTCATTAGTAGTATATAAAGGGGAGATACTCTATTATTTGAGGGGGTGTAGATAAAGAGTGGTATTGCACTCCAGATACCCAGTGAGCCAATATTTGCACCTTGATAGATTGTTTGGGTAACTTTAAAGCATTACAGTATATGTACACTCTAAATTCACATCTGTTACTGCCAAACAATAGTGACTTATTTGATAACTGGTAGTCTACTTCAATTGTGTGAAGGTGAATTTGATTAACATTGTGCATAGTTTTTTTCAAAGTATTAATTTTAATTAACCTTGAATGCATTAATATTGATTTGATATCACTGTTCACGACCATAAGTGGGTGTGTAGAAGATTTTCGGCATACTTGTTCATGAAAACATGTCTGTGGATTGTGGTGTCTTGGTTAAAGGGTTCGACCCTCCTATTGATGTTGCAGATGTTAGAAATTTCTTCAGTAGGAATGATCCGGTAAGTAGTATTACTGTCCCGGTTGAGTCTGTGGGTGAATGTGTGCTTGTATATTCATCCAAAGAAGCTGCAGAGAGGGCCAAGAGGCTAGCAGAGCACAGATACAAAGGTAAGGACCTAGAAGTGCAAATTGCTACTGCTGAGCAAATGGCTCAGGCTAGGGATTCCGCGGGGGCTGGGGGACAATCACGTGTCTCTGAATTAATGAGCCTGATTGGACGAATGACCATGGAGGAGAAACGGCAATTGTCAAGCGTTCTAGCTGGCAATAGCAATGGTGAGCGCGAGTCCTCGCAGTCTGCTGATGTTAATCAAGGTATTAACCAGCAAGGTGTTCCGAATGATGCCCATTACAATGGATTGTCATATCTTCAGTCCCAGTTGAAGATATTCTTTTCAGGGGATAACGCCAAAGGAGAAGTTCAGTACAGCCAATGGCGCCATGAAGTCCGAAGTCTGCTGGCAGAGGGGTTTCCCCAAAGTGGGGTTTTGCCAGCCATTAGGAGGTTCCTGAAGGGCACGGCTAGTGCTGTCTTGCTGAATATGGGGCATGGCATCACAGTGGATGAAGTATCAAAATTTGATACAATCTTTGGCAATGTCCTCACCACCGAAGCACTCCTAGAAGATTTCTACAGCGCGAGACAGCGGGAAGATGAAAACGTTGTGGTCTGGGGCTGCCGTTTAGAGGGTCTGCTGAAAATAGCTGAACAAAATGGACATAGACTTGCTGGGACGAATGAGATGCTTCGTACCAAGTTCTGGAGTGGCCTCTGGGATCATGAAGTTCGATCAGCCATCCGACATAAGTTCGATTCTGGAGAGGCTTTTAATGATCTACTCTGTGCTGCTAGGGCAGCTGAGCATGACAATATGTCCAGGTCCGGGAAACAGAGTAAAGCTGCGGCAACAAAGGGTGTCGGATATCAGATGCAGTCAGCCACAGACGAGAATAGCACTTCAGTCATTACTTCAAAATTGGATGAGGTTATTCGAAAAGTGTCTGAATTGGGAAATCGCGTAGCCAAGTTAGAGACTACAGGCGATGAAGATAAGGGAATGAGGTGTTACAGGTGCAGCGAAGCTGGACACATGGCGCGGAGCTGTCCAAACACGCGGAAGTGGCAGGGAAACGGGAAATCGCCAGCGGTGCGGGGCGAGCACTAGGCGATACTACAAGACCTTTTGTAGATGTGGATATTTGGAGGGAGATAGTGGGGGAAAAGACTCTTTCTGTGGTTACTGTGGATGGGCTAGTAACCGTGGCGTGTATTGATACGGGGGCCGACGTAACAACGATCTCTGAAGAGTTTCTACGAGAGAAACTTCCTGACGTGGATATAAGAAGCTTACGTGATCTGGTTACGATTGAAACAGCAGGGGGTCACACCATGCCATATGTTGGGTACGCAGAGGTACAGATTGAAATTAGTCCTGGAGAGCAATACAGTACTGTGGTTCTGGTAGTCCCTGGGCATGCTTGCTCTGAGAAGGTTCCTGTGGTGATAGGAACAGGCTTGATAAGGCGCTCCTTCGAGAACAATAGGGGCAAGGGTGATGGTCACCTCAGCCAGGCTTGGCAGATGGTATACCATAGCCTGCAGTGTGCAGAGAATGGACGGGATGGACATGGATTTCTGGGATCTGTAAAGACTACACGGCGGGAAGTTATTGGTCCTGAAGAGGTGGCTGTGCTGACAGGTACGATGAGAATCCCAAAGGTATGTAATTACAGGATGTCCGTGATTGCAGAACCTTTGGATCAAGGAGGTCTGCCTAGGGGACTATTGTCGAGACCAGCACTGCTGGAGGTCAATCCTGCATTTGGGTCTACTGCACGCATCAGTCTGCAGGTGGTGAGTCTGTCCAGGAAACCTATATACTTACCTAAGAAGACGATCTTGTGCAAGGTGAGTGCAGCTGCTGCTGTTCCATCAGAGGAGGAATCGCCAGTCGACCAAAAACCTAGTACACCATCTGTACATCAAGATACAGATTGGTTGGAACAGTTCCAGTGGCCTTTTGAGGCTCAAGACGAACTAAAGGCCTTGGTCTTGAAGTACGACTCTGTGTTTGCCAAAACTGACTCGGACTATGGACGAACTGATGTAACGAAGCACAAAATAAACCTGACTGATGATACTCCTTTGAAACTTCGTCATCGTCACATCCCACCGTCGATGTTACAGGAGGTGAGGGAACACCTTAGCGAGATGCTAGAGAGTGGTATTATTCGGCATTCTGAAAGTCCTTGGGCATTCCCTGTAGTTTTGGTCCGCGAGAAGGACACCACTCTTCGCATGTGTGTGGACTATAGGGAGCTCAACCGTCGAACTAAGAGAGATGCTTTTGCACTACCCCGATTGGACGAAACGTTCGAAGCCTTGGCCGGAGCACGGTACTTCACAGTTATGGATTTAAAGTCCGGATACTGGCAGGTGGAGGTAGAGGAGGCACACAGGGAGAGGACCGCTTTCACAGTGGGCCTACCTGGATTCTTCGAATTTAATGTGATGCCATTTGGCCTGACGAAGAGTCCGGCGACTTTTCAACGTTTAATGCAACGTTGCATTGGGGGCCTGCACCTGAATAAGTGTCTGATATTCCTGGACGACCTGCTGATCTACTCCGACACTCTGGAGGAACACTTGCACCGACTGGAATTGGTTCTTGAGAGACTGCAAAAGTATGGACTCAAGGTAAAACCCAGCAAATGCCAATTTCTGCAACCGGAAGTCAAGTACTTGGGGCATCTGGTGTTTGAGGATGGGATCAAGACGGATCCAGAGAAAACCAACGTGGTAGAGAACTGGCCTGCTCCTACAACCGTAGAAGAGGTTAGACGGTTCTTGGGGTTCGTGGGTTTTTATCGGCGTTTCGTTAGAGATTTCGCGAAGATCGCACGCCCTCTACATGACTTATTGAAAGGCAAAGACACGACTAAGAAGAGAATAGCTTCCAGGACACGTGCTGGCAAATTTAGCTGGGGAACAGTGGAGCAGGAAGCGTTCGAGGAACTGAAGCAGAGGTTGGTATCGGCTCCAGTTCTGGGGTATGCTGATTTCTCCATACCTTTCGAGCTTCACACTGATGCCAGTGGTGAAGGCTTGGGGGCAGTCTTGTACCAGAAACAGAATGGCAGACTTCGGGTAATAGCTTATGCCAGGCGTAGCCTGAGCCCCTCAGAGAAGAACTACCCAGCCCACAAGTTGGAGTTCTTGGCTCTTAAGTGGGCGGTGACCTCGAAATATCATGATTTTCTGTACGGCCAGCCATTCGAGGTGTGGACTGATAACAACCCCCTCACATATGTTTTAACAACGTCAAAACTAGATGCCACCGGCCATCGATGGCTCTCGCAGTTGGCAGGCTACAACTTTTCCATACATTACAAGAGCGGAAAAACAAATCTAGATGCTGATGCACTCTCACGTCTACCAATGGCTGCTGATGTAGTGACAGCAGTTTGCAATGTGCGGGATCTGGTGGACGGATATGTGCACTGCCTGAGCACAAACGTCAGAGTATTAGAGCAGCTGCCAAACACCCCTGTGTTAGAGAAGCTGAACCTCCGGTTGTTGCAGGAAGAGGTTGCCAGCTTGAAGGAAGTGATCAAGTGGGTGTCTGCTGGGAAAGTTCCCAATCGTCGTGGTATTCAGGATGGAGAGGTGGCCAAGATATCGGGTCAGATGGACAAGCTACAACTTGTCAATGGAGTCCTCGTCCGCAAGATTCTGAAACGAGATGGGTCTTCTCACAGCCAAGTGATCTTACCAAAGTCCCTTCGAGACAGAGCGTTGGCAGAGCTCCATGATGATCTAGGTCATCCCGGAATGGGGAAAACTGCAGAACTGGTGTCGACACGTTTCTACTGGCCCGGCTGGGCAGCTGATGTGGAGCGGAAGGTCAGAGGATGTCGACGATGTATATGCCGCAAGGCTGAAGGTGATTGTGCACCGCTGACGCCAATCATTACTTCCCAGCCGCTGGAATTAGTTTGCGTTGATTTTCTTACAGTGGAACCATCTTGTGGGTACGAGCACCTGTTGGTCATTACGGACCACTTCACAAAATTCACTCAAGTTGTGCCAACTCGGAACGAGACGGCCAAAACCACAGCCAAGGCCTTGTATCAGCACTTTATAACACAATATGGGTATCCGGAGAAACTGCACTCAGATCAAGGTGGAAATTTTGAGAGTCGCATACTGGCAGAGTTGTGTTCCATGACAGGTATGGCCAAAAGTAGGACAACCCCTTGCCACCCTATGGGGAATGGGGCTTGTGAAAGAAATAACAGGACACTGTTAAAGATGCTTGGCACTCTGGCAGAGGACAAGAAGAGCAAGTGGAAGGACCATCTGCCCAGTCTCGTACACGCCTATAATTGTACTCCCCACGATACAACCGGGTATGCGCCCTATGAGCTGATGTTTGGGCGGTCACCCAAGTTGCCGGTTTATATTGCGTTTGGCCTTGAAGGTGAAGATATGCAACCGGAATCCTACACAAAGTATGTACAAGACTTGAGAGATCAGATAGAATACGCCCACAAGTTAGCCGGTAGCCGCAGAGCCAAGATGGCTGGTAGGAACCAGAAATCGTATGACTGCAAACAAAAGGGAGCTGTCTTGAAGATCGGTGATCAGGTATTAGTTCGCAAAGTTGGTATAAAAGGACGGCATAAGCTGTCAGACCGATGGGACGATACAACCTATGTGGTGGTGCGGAGGCCAAACTCTGAGGTACCAGTCTTTGTGGTGGAGCCTATAGGAGGCGGCAGGAAGCGAACACTCCACCGCAACCTCTTGCTTCCCTTACCCGTAGAAGCAAGAGAAGTGCGGAGAGAGCAGCAACCCGTTGCTCTGAAAAAGAAGAAACAGAGAAACCGAATGCAGACTCGGACGAGTCATTGCCCCGAATCAGATCGATCGGACAGTAGTTCAGATGAAGGTACCAGGTGGATTCCGTTTAGCAGTCCGAAACCAATATGTAGACATACAAATCATGAGGCAAGGATGGATGGCAATCATTCGGGCGACAGAGGTTTTGGAGCCACTGATATTCCCATGGAGGAGCTCGGTGAGGACGTACACCAGACAGACTGTTTGGAAACTGATGCGCTGGTCACGGATTTCGATGAGCGGGGTTGCACTCAAACTGGTCCCAACCTTCAGAATAGCTCGGAGAATCGGAGTCAACGACAGCGACGTCCACCACCTTGGATGACTTCTGGAGAATGGGAGCTGGAAAATGGAAACCCGGTTTCGCAGCAAATGGTGGTGCAACTGTTGCATAAAATATTAGATTGGTGTGAGCAGCAAGTGGATACTGGGTTCGGCAATGATTAGCTGGACATTGGTTTATTGGTTTATGGGCTATTTGACAAAATTCACAAGGTAAGTCACTTGTAAATGTCGGGACGACATTTCCTATGGGGGGTGGGGGATGTGACAGGGTCTAAATAGCGTGTGTATGTGTGTGTGACTTGTTGTATTGGTATAGTGAAGATATTTTGGGATGATGTAACTTTAGAGTGACTTCCCTTGGATGGCGATAACCTGGGCTACGCACGCGAGATGACGTGGTCTTGCACAAATGACGCTGATCTAAAACAGATAGCAGCGGGAGTTGTCAGACAGATTTGCTCCGATTTATTGTGTAATTCATTAGCCTGATCGGCCATCAATTAAATAAATGTCTTCCGTATATTTCAGTTAAGTGAACGGCATTATTGTTTAGTATGCTTTCTATGTGATTTGGCTATAAATTCATTGTCCAAACTGGTAGGCAATTAGCCAGGCTACGGTCATGGTGCCATCAGACGATCAAATTAGGTCGCTCAGTACACCCGCACATGGTCTTGGCGAGTGTACCATTGTCTCATGATGCAATCCAGATTATTATTGTAAATGTATTATTCGATGCACTCTTGATTATTAATATAAATGTAAACTTCGATGCATTCCAGATTATTATTGTCAGTGTACTATTTTTCCATGATGCATTCAAGATTTATTATTGCAAGCTTCCATCTCATTCATTAACTAAATCGTCATTATTGTTCAAATCCGTCCGTCATAATTAATTGTCATATATTCTGTCGAGATGACGTGGTCTTACACAAATGGCGCTGATCTAAAACGGATAGCAGCGGGAGTTGTCAGATAGATTTGCTCCGATTTATTGTGTAATTCATTAGCCTGATCGGCCATCAATTAAATAAATGTCTTCCGTATATTTCAGATATACGGTGAACAGCTTGCAATTCAATTCCAGTGTTGTTCCCTCCTTGATAAATACTTCACTGACAGGCCCTGGTTTCGTCATCATCGGCTACATACAATTCTATAAAAACAAACTACGTACGCGAGTCAGTCCGAAAAATTACTTCACTACAAACATATGGAACAAACATATTCTATATCTCCTTATTTAAACTATATAAAAAATCGAAACTAGAGGCAATCACTAAATAAACTTAGGATCTGCGCACATCGGCTCGAGGTAGAAACCGGCAGATATAGGAAAATAGACCGGAACAAACGATTTTGTAAACGGTGCTACAAAATAAACAAGATCGTTGAAGACGAGTATCATTTTGTTTGTATATGCCCGAGTGGTAAAAAACTTCAAAACATTCTATATAACATCATCAACAAATCCTGTCACCTATTCGGGCAACTAACTGACATCTGGGACGAGTATAGAGGGATATGAAACGCGGCTCCTCTCTTTAATATTCGTCCCAGCTGACATCGAAAAATTCTATTTCCTGATTAACCGCTCCACCCACCCACCTTTCCCCAACAATAGGGCAGTTTATTTACGAAATGCTTCTGGAGAGATCATCACAGCTCCTAGTATCTCCTGCCAATAGGACCGCTTCAACCGCCACCTAATTTATAAATTGAAATGAACTGGCTTTCCTGATTGGGGTGATTGTCATGTCACAATATAACTTTTATTATGTAAATGTAATATTTTATCTTACTTTTAACATTTTCTGTATTTAGAAATAAAGAATGAATTTTCCGGTATGTCGAACTCGCTTGACCCCTACTCAAGATTGACCCATTACTGGCATGTTGCGTGAATATCTGATTTAAATTTATTATCATCAAACTGTACAAAATCTGGGGGGCACAAACATACTTGTGCCCCCCAGAAATTTTGGAATCTTACAGAGATCCGGGTCATCAGCTGGAGTCGATGTTAACATTTCCTGTACCTGTAATGACTGCACTTTTATCTAAAGTGGTCCCAAACTTCAGATCACGGTAGCGTACATTCCCTGAAAAGACGATCCCTGATCTACAAATTACGTTTACCAGTACTCTTATGGTTAGCTTTAACGGAAGTCCAATATAACAAAAAGATATATATATATAATTATTCGCGAAAGCCCTATCTACTTCGCGAGCAGGGCTGGTCGCGGCCACAATCTGGTCCCGACCGGTTCACACGTGGTTCGGTCCAGCGTCTATGTTCCTTCTCCTGGTCTTCGTCCACTTACGGCTGAATGGCGCCCCTCTGGCCCTACCATCAGGTTCTGGGAGGCCACCTGACCCCCTTAGGTAGCACATTATTACAGGTAGTCTACCCACCGACAGTTCGGTGTCAACGTCAGTGTCGGTGTCAATTTGGAGCCAATTACGACTAAAATCACAGTTCAGCACGACATTAGGTCCGACACACTTCACAGTTAGTCGCTCTGCGACATAAATAGGTTCGTGTCGTCCGTACAGGGCCTCATAGTGTGCTCTTCCTCCCACACCCACCGGTCATACACCTTGTGATCCTCCACACCCGATTACGGACCGTGTCCACGTATAGCTGCATTCGGCGTACCCTCCATCGTTGGTAAGGAACGGGAGTCGGAGTCCTTGGTCTGGCGGCAGGCCGGGCTGTCTGGTGCTGAGGACGTTCAGGCTTCCTCAGCTGGAAGAACATCGTCTTCGGCCACCTCTCGATCCGTCTTGTCATGTCCGGAAGTACCTGCTCCGGAGGCAACACCCTCTGAGGCAAGGCTCGCTGACCTGTGGCTCAGAACTTCAGCCACCGGGTCCACTGAAGCAGGAAGCAAGATGGCCTCGTCAGGGGCCGGCCAAAGGTCTTCCTCCGCAGACGGTATCACAACAGGTCGTGGTGAGGGATCGACTAATGTCATTCGTGGCGCTGAACTTCCTGGACCCGGCGCAACTTTTACGGCTGACACCAGTCGAGCGGGTGTCTGACTGGCAGTGGCCTTCGCATCCTCCGCAGCGTCCTTCCTCACGGTCCTGGTCCCCCACACGCAGGGGGGAAGGACTTGAATATGGGTCTCGGGCGTCTTGGGTTCCGGGTAGAGGCGGTTGGCTTCCCACGCATGAACACCCTTGATGTGCTCCCTCATGTGCTTCCAGGCCCCCTAGTCCTTTTCACAATAGGGACAGAGGGCACGTGAAATCAGACGATCGGGCGGTAGTCCAACCTCGTAGTCTGCCAGTCTCCTAAGACGCCGGGCTCTCCGTCCACTCCTCGCCTGCCGAGGTGTCGGAGATCTCACTGCGCCTGGGTACTACGACTTTCGAATTGACGTCCCTGGTCGGAGTGTATGGCCATTGATACGCCAAGTCTGGTCACGAAGTGATCTACGACAGCTTGGGCAACCGTCTTGGCTTCCTGGTTCGGTAAGGCTACAGCCTCCACCCAACGGGCGAGATAGTCTTCTATCGCGACTACGTATTTATTTCTCCGACCGGTCTCTGCCAATGGCCCAAGGATATCAGCAGCTGCCCTCTCGCCCTGACTTCCAGTCATCTGTCCGCGATGCGGCCCTCTGGGTTTTCATCCTGCTAACTTCCGGCGGTTACACACGTCACAGCTTCGGCACCATTGCCGAACATGAGTCTGTAGTCCACGTCACATGTAAGCCTGTCTCACTTTTGCCAAGGTTTTTCTTACCCCAACGTGACCCCCGGTGACACCGTGGTATCGTGGCATTCCTTCAACACATCACGTCTCAGGGAGCGAGGAACCACCAACAGCCGTCGTTTCACATCTGCCCGTGCATCCACTCATCTCCTCACGAGCAAGGATCCGTTCATCTCTAGTAGATCGAGTAAAAGAGCTGCTACAGTCGCAGTCTTGTATAAATCGCCGATAATATCCGCAGAGGCCAAAAAAAACTTCTGACTTCCGTCTAGGAGACAGGCGTCGGCCAGTCCCGTACGGCCCCAATCTTCTCCGGATCGGTACCAACCCCATCTTGTGTTACCACATGACTCAGGTGACTTCTGGTTTTCCGATTACATATTCGATGGCTTCAGTTTGAGGCCGTGCTGTTGCAATCTCTGAAAGACTTCCTCCAGTCGTTGGATCATCTCCTGGAAGGTACGTCCAAAAACTATTATGTCGTCGAGGTAGACCAAGCTCGTCTCGTAATGGAGGCCAGCCAAAACAGCCTCCATTAATTGCTCAAAGGTTCCCGGGGCGTTACAAAGCCCGAATGGCTTAGCCCGGAATTGGTACAGGCCTCGGCGAGTGGCAAAGGCGATTTTACATCTATCTTTCGGTGCCACCTAGACCTGTTAGTAACCTGAAAGTAGTTCAGGTGAACTCCACCAGCAGGCACCAGAGAGAGAATCCAGGGAATCATCGATTCACGGCAAGGGGTAGGCATCTTTCTCCGTCACTTTGTTAAGGGCCCGGTAGTTGACACAGAAAAGCGTTTTCCATCCTTCTTTCTAAGGTGGCTCTCCACAGTTTCGTAGTAATGGTCCCGTTTCCCATCCTTCTTTCTAAGGTGGCTCTCCACAGTTTCGTAGTAATGGTCCCGGTCTAATTCCATAATACGATAGACTGCCCGTGTTCTGCTACATCATAATTCTTCTTGTCTTCTTAATAGCTTATTTCTATAATACCATCCTATTCAGCGTTATCGACGCTGCAAACGAGCGCGTACAGATCGATGGCTGGCTTCGTCTACACGCTGATCGGGATCATGAAATAAATTCTGTCATGCCTCAGTTATGCTCCTTGGGTGTTCTAAAAAATCAGGACCATTTACGGGAAGAACATCTGACCAGAAACGGGCAGGTTGACCCCACTGTTTTTGCCTTTTTAAGTTGATACCGGACCAGGGAACGTGAGTAAGAAGATTAATTGAAATCGCTCTTACAGATTTTTTTTGTAAATTGAGTCGAATTTGACCATTTTTCGACATTTTTAGGGGTTTTCTAGGACAAATGAAGCAAGCTTGGAGGGGAATGTTCGAGATTCATTTTCCTATAACATAGCAGTGCTATGTCTTAAAATAATAGTTTGATTATGCTCTTTCAGAAAACATATACATATAAGTGATTTGGATTGAAGATTTTACGACAATTGGTAGCAGAAAAACGTACTCATTGTCTATTCCATGCCGAATAGAAGAATCCCTGGAATGCACCCTTAAAGGCATAATAGTGGAGTCTATGCATTGTCTCAATTTAGACTTCATTACGGAGCGGACATGTCTCATTACGCCAGATTGTTTAATTTTGACTGCCTAGTTACATCTGAAGCGCTATTTTCTGAGTCAGGTGGAAAGAAGGCCAGGAGTTCGATTAAAACAATCCACATTGTGTCCATTAGTATACTATTGAAGTTATTGCATACTGTATTCCATACAGAAGTTATCTCCCCCTGGAATGAGATTTTGGTAGATATTATGGCAGAACCAGGTCCTGTCAGAATGATATAAATTTGTCAGAACTATGGGACGGTTGTTGAGGTTTTATGAATTATTTCTCAAGTTTCTGAAGCATTTCCCATGTTTCTAGGAGAAAATTTAGTGCAAAATTACCAGTAATTTGACTTGGTTACGTCTCTCATTTGCATTTTTCCCGCGTTCGTTCTATCATTGGAAAGCGGAAAAGTAACCACGGCCTTCATATTGGCAAATGGATGTCCATTATTAAGAGCAAATGGGTTAATTTGAGTTTTATTCACGAAAATCCTGCTAGAGTTGGTAAAAGTGATCAAAGCAAAGATGGGGTAGGGGGGAAGTTATCTGTCGGATTTCCCACAATAATATGCATAACTGGCAAGTGTTGTATACCGCCATACTCGCAAGCACTCCCAGATTACGATAAATGTGAATAAATAATTTCTCGAAAAACCAGTTTCGTAGTAATGGCCCGGTCTAATTCCATAATGCGATAGACTGCCCGTGTTCTGCTACATCATAATTCTTCTTGTCTTCTTAATAGCTTATATCTATAATACCATCCTATTCAGCGTTATCGACGCTGCAAACGAGCACGTACAGATCGATGGCTGGCTTCGTGTACACGTTGAACGGGATCATGGAGTAAATCTTGTCCTGCCTCAGTTATGCCCCTTGGGTGTGCCTAAAAATCAAGACTCATTTACGGGAAGAAAATCTGACCAGAAACAGGCAGGTTGACCCTCACTTTTTCGCCTTTTTAAGTTGAGACCGGACCAGGGAACGCGAGTAAGAAGTTTAATTGAAATCGCTCTTACAGATTTTTGGGAAATTTGACCATTTGACCATTTTTTAACATTTTTAGAGATTTTCTAGGAAAAATGAAGCAAGCTTGGAGGGGAATGTTCGAGATTCATTTTCCTATAACATAGCAGTGCTATGTCTTAAAATAATAATTTGATTATGCTCTTTCAGAAAATATATACATATAAGATTTTACGACAATTTGTGGCCGAAAAACGTACCCATGGTCTATTCCATGCCGACTGGAAGAATCCCTGAAGTGCACCGTTACTAGGACGACCTGTGCAGATCAGGGCCCATTGGACGGCTCGATAACTCCCCGCCTCAGCATGTCTTCCACCTGGTCGCCTATCATTTCCCGAGCATGAATAGGGGGACGTCGTGGAGGAATCCGGGTCGGTGGCGCATTTGCCGTCTTGATGAGATGTTGTACCATTTTGTACCATTCACGCTGGGAGATCTTGAATGCTTCCAGCTCTACGACCGCATGTACTGCAGCATCCAAAGTCTTAGGTCTTGTTAGTCAAACTTGAAATCTCAGCATTTCACCGATTGCTCCAGGAACTGGTCCTTGGCAAGGGTATCCTGAATGTCGTCTCCGGCATCAGGCTAAGCCAGCTGTGCCAAGCGGAATAACGGCTGAGCCAGGCCCGGAAGATCTTCATCTCTTTCGCGGTGTCTAGACTTCAACTGCGACTTGTACAGGTCCATATGATTCGGTGGGGCAAAGCGCTTCTCCAAGACTTCCTTTAAACAGTCGTAGTCGGTGTTGCCCGGTGCAGACTTTAGTACTTGCTGTGCTGACCCCCGTAAAGCGACGGCCAGGTATTGGCCCTGTTGCTGGTACATCCACCCATGTATCACGGCGCAATGCCCGAAATGGGCCAAATAGTCTCGCCACGGCGTGGTACCGTCATAGGTAGCGGCCTTCACCATCGTTGTTTTTGACCGTCTAGGTTCCCCCATGGGCGTTAACGTCTGTAACGGCTGATCCCATGTCACTGAAGGTGGTTCATCCCAGCTTCTTCTTGGCGGCGTCTCGTCACGCCTCGGCCCTGTCCGAGTTATAGCTTCATCTCGACCCCGTCGCGGCGTCTCCGCGGCTCGGCGCCCTCCTTCCAGTCCGACCGGACTAGAATAGCTGCAATCTTCACGATTCTGATGAGTCATCTCGTCATGCTGTTCGTGGGGCTGTTCATCTACTGGCTCACTCCCCTTACCAGTCAGTCGTGGCGTCAGGTCGGCCAGTAGTGCCAACAGCACCGATCCCAGTTCTAGCGTGGACAAATCAAGAAGATTTTCATAACCTAGAGTTGCTGTGGTTGATCGACCGGAACCGACGCCTCTTCTCGACTCACGTCGTTCCCGAGGACTCGGCGTCGTGGAGAATTTCCGTCGAGTTCCTCTTCCGTCGGGCGGTGGGCCCATGGCTCCCGATCGACGTAATTCGGCGCCGAAATCTGCAGTCATATTCATGGCTGTCTGGTCCGGATCAATTATATCCGCCAGGCTTGGTCTCCTTTCTATCGTATCCCAAGTGTTGGCTATCCCACCGCTGCCACCGGTTGAAACGTGGGAGAGATTTTGTTGTTGTTGATCTTAAGATAGATAGTGCGCAAGTTCCACTAGATCCAACGGGATCATCTGCGGGCCCAAGGACAAACTGTCAGGCTATCGTGAATTACAACGCATATAAGGGAAGTGGGAAGAGGTGCCGACATACTGATAGAGCCGCATGACTTCACAGTATAATCTTCTGGTTAACCTATTCTAAAGCACATACCAAGAATCTAACGATTCGTGATATGTGTTGTATCTCAGGTACGCTTTTATTGTACCTGTTCATGTGACAACTTGGATGGCATGACCACACGGCCCCTAGCACCGGCATAAGCGGTATTAGATACAAATCAGAATGCACTCATGCACTGATCTTGGTCAACGAGGGAGTTCGATTCAACCAGTCACCTTGTCTTGATCGAGCAGGTTGGAAAGGAAGACCTGTAATGACAACCAAAGCAAATTAATACAATACTAACATACAATTCGGTGAACAGGTTTACAGGATTCAGATCGCGGTGGCGTGCATTCTTTGAAAAAAAGATCCCTGATCTACATATTACGTTTACCTGTACTCTTATAGTTACCTTTAACGGAAGTCCAATATAATAGAAAGACCTGGTCGCTGCCACAATCTGGTCACGACCGGTTCATACGCGGTTCGGGTCCAGCGTCTATCTTCCTTCCCCTGGTCTTCGTCAACTTCCGGCTGGATGGACTTTACGTGTTAGTCGTGTTTAGGTGCACGGCGTGGCCTCCCCGTGGTTAAGTCCGGCGTCTACCTTCCTTTCCCTGGACTTCTTCTACTCCCGGGCTGTATGGACTTCTCGTCTTCGTCGTGTCTCGTCTTACACGACCTGGCCCCTCCAAGCGTTGGTAACTGTCACTGGATTCGGACATTCTCGTCTCGCGAGACTCCCTACTGCGAGAAAGAGTCTCACGTGTAAATGGGAGCCATCCCCCCAAAATTTGGGGGGTGAGTAGGCGGCGTATGATTTTCACCGTCTGTATCCGGCTTGTCATTGACCTGCTGACTCCGCCGAGTTAGAAGCGAATTGCTAAACATAACGTGGGCTATATAATTGGAAAATGACTCTTTCCGTTTCGGAGCATATCAATCGCGAACAAATTATTGTCGGTATGTATACTTGGCCGTGAAAGCCATTTATCTAATACAGGAAATAGTTCGCACAGTGCCGATCCATTCTCAAAGAGAGCCGTGTCTACCGCAAGACGGTACATCTTCGGAAAATTTATCCCGGGTTCTTAGTGTGACATGTACTTGATCAGGGCAAGGCAGTTGCAGCATTTCTGTTCTTCATTCACTACATAGTACTGTTCACACGCCCTATGACATGTACTTTTGTTGCTATCATTATGCAAGTTTTGTTGTTAAAAAAATAAAACTGAACGTTGAACTTTATTTATGGCCTACTCGTTTGAAGCAGCAGACATAAATTTAGTTGACCTAGATTCTGCATTGAAGATCAACCATTGAAACGCGGAAAACAACGAATTACGTCAATTATACCGTATTTTCGCCTGCATGTTGTCTGATCGTACTATTCTTGTTTATCTGATGATGCTAAACAATAATGATCTTGTGATCTTTGGGTTAGGTCATAAATTTTCTGAAGATGTACCATTTTGCGTGTCTACCCGCGGGAGAATAGTCCCGGTCGAGCGAGTGATGTCATGCTGCCTCGCTTTGAGATTGGAGATTCAAAAATGTCACCAGTTTACATGAGAGTCGCTTTGGTCTTCCGCGGGTAGACACGGCTCTCTTTGAGAATGTGGATTCGGACGGCCTGGGCACGACAGTACTCTATCAGTACAAAGGCTTCTACGGCACCGGCTCGTCTCTCCGTAAACCACCGCAGGACAAGTCGACTGCACGGCTAACTTCGACAGCAGACGGCACTCCTCGTAGAAATAAACCCCAGACTTCAGCGACCCCGCTCAACGGCGACTCACTCCGCGGCCCGGCTCTAATCATCAAGCTTAGATGTTCGCGGCTACACAGTCCACACAGAATCTGGCGATACGGACATCGATAACACATGGTGAATGGGTAGGCACCTGGTCTAGTAACCCTCTTTTCCCACTACTGTATAGAACAATATTAATATTTCATTAGCAGTGAATTATATAACGTACATACAAGGTTGTGGAAGACTGTATGTATATGGGTGTGTGAATGGATAGACTCTAGCATTAAGCCGGTAGTCACCCGGAATTGGTAATAGGTATGAATATAAAGTCCTAGCCTTAAGCCTGTGACTTGTGAGGGTGAACGTGTATGTATTTCAATTACAACACATATAAGGGAAGTGGGAAAAGGTGCCGACATACTGACAGAGCCACATGACTTCACAGAATAATTTTCCGGTTAACCTATTCAAAAGCACATACCAAGAATCTAACGATTCGTGAAATGTGTTGTATCTCAGGTACGTTTTTATTGTACCTGTTCATGTGACAACTTGGATGACACGGCCCCTAGCACCGACATAAGCGGTATTAGATACAAATCTAGATAGCTATGATGGAAATGCTCTGACAACTCGTATATTGGTAATTGGTGAGCTGTGTCGCTGTGACAACTCGTACACTGGGGATTGTTTAACCCCTAGCCTTAAGCCTGTGAGTTGTGGATATAAGTAATAGGTGATGGATAATTGTTTATGTAGGATTTACGATTAATTCAGTATAACTGCAGCCTCTTTGCAGGGAAGTAATATCGGCCGAGACCAATACTATAGCCCCCTACCGGCTACTGCTATTTCAATACTATAATCTCCAGAGCTAAACCTGCTCGCCTGTGCAATACAGTCGAAACAAGAAGAGATGAAGTTATAGTATGGCCACGCTGTCAACGCTAAGCGCCTAAAGTTTAATTCCCAGAGCTCGACCCGCACGCCTGTGTGAATACAGCCGCAACAGGTAGAGATGGGATTAAAGTAAACGTGGCCAGGACTCCTGTGCTATTTAATTCGACGTCGTAGCTGCGGCTCTTCTCGTCCACGGCGACGGTCTGCTGTACAATTATTTCGGCGGCCTGGTTTCGGCTGTCCTCCAGCCCGGCGGCGGCCTTTCTATATGATTTGTTCCTCAGATACTTTACGATGCTCTCACTTTGTAATGTCTGGGAAACCGTCCTTATATAGGCCCTCCGCTCTCCTGGGTATAAAGGTAGAAACAATCCTCGAAAATACCAGCGCCCCCTATTCGTTCGGAGATAAAGTGCCGCTCTTCTGGGTATGAGGTAGAAATGGTACCCAAGTTCCCCAAGGTCATTGCACCATACTCCCCGATCAGTCTATTTGGACTTCGCTGAGAAAATATGGCTATGGAGGATCAAACCATAATTCGGAACAGCTTTAACTCGTAAATCTCAGCCCCCAACTCTCTCTAGTAAATTTACACGACGACCTCAAAGTTCATTGTCATTCTCCCGCATTCAGCCTGACTGACATCGTCAACTGGGTTTTCCCCTGTTAGCGGCGAAGCAAGCCAGCTTTACCATGGTCTTTTCGCCGTCTCAACTGATTGTTTGATCGCCATTGTATCGACGGCGGCCAGAACACTGTACCCAACGTGAGCTTCAATAGAACCATGCCACAAGTCACCCCTATGGGCTAGTGTATATAGAGGCACATTGCCCTCCACAGAACCCCCGATATTGAACCCGACATTGAGATCTGTTTGGATAAAGACCGTGGGTATGGTCCATATATACTCACTTTACAGAAACGCCCAGTATACATAGTGGGTATTTATGCCTGTACCCTTTACTATACAGGCATATATACCCATTGTGTACTACATACCGGTAGTGTTTTATTTCTTTATTTTTCTGGAACATATATCATCAATAACGTATTAGTTCACGAGTGCCTTAAATGTCGATATACACCACACTTCAAACGATGGCTTAGTTTTACATTTCCAAGTAACCAGCGAATGTAGTAAAGAAATAGTGTACCTGTTTGTAATAGTAGTGAGGGGCCGCGAGATGAGTGGTTGTGTCGATGCAGAGAAGACAGATCACGTGAATATGAAGTCATCGGGTTACACCATCAGTAAAAGGGAAATCGCAGTTCGGGTTGGATAATGTGGGCGGTATAACCATGGGTGTAAATTGGATATATGTGGCGCATACTGGGTCCAATATGGAGGTTTCATGGAAAGATTTCGTTGCGTAGTCATAGTGTGTCCTGTAATTGTGTGACGTTGATGTCATGGAGAGCATACACACACAAGGAGTAGTAGAATACACGCACAATCCGTTGAATGCGCACTTGGGACTATGTATCTACATGTATACACTAGCCCATAGTGGTGACCAGTGGCATGGTTCCATTGAAGTTCACGTTGAATACATTGTCCTGTCCGTCGTCGGTTTGGTGATACTCGCATGCGGACTCGGGGAGTAGTGAAAAAGGGCCATTTTCGGATGTACGCATGCGGACTCGTGGGATAATAGAGAAATAACAAGCGTCTAGTCCGTCATTCATAATCCAGCCGTCGTCCATTAGAGAATATCCGCGTCCATAATCCAAAGACCTATTCCATATTCCATATAACAGTATTAGCACCAAATTCAAAAAGACAATCATAGTATACATAAACATAGGCTTGTTTCCCGCAAGAGAGAAGCGGTGAACAGTTTTCAATGATGCCGGCAAGACATCATGATGTTCCAAAAATATCAAATCCGTATCGCTGATCAGTATTCTTAATCCATATTATTCGTTATAAAGTCGTCATCTAACGAATGATGTATCTCAGTCACGCTTGTGTTGTGTGGTTCCCGGGTGTGAAAAGGAATAGGGCCCAACGTCGTGATATGACTGAAATATAGTTGAAAGCGACGTTAAATCCTATTCACTCACTCACTCACTTGATCACAGGCATTTTACACACTATCGACCAAGCATATTACTTTGACCCCGAGCAGACCACCGTGATAGTACTTGATCATCTAATGGGTGTGTTCGACGACAATTCGAACATCGACGACTTGTTTCACTCAATGTCCTCTTCCAAGTTACGATTAGTTTTTACATGGCTTCGGCGATGCGTAGTATGGCTCTTCATTTCAAACGGCAGCAGGCTATACTGCTCATAGATCGCCATGGCGTTATGCAACTGGAATTGCTCTCGAAACAGAGCCAGAAGAAGTTGGTTAAATATGCAGCCAAATAGTGTTCAAACAAAATTACAACAAAAGACCAGATGGTTCAATTAAAGAATTTATATAAATAACCAACCAGAAAATAAAAACAGTCACAAAATGTGTTACAATATACCACAAGCCTCCGGTTTTACTACAATACTGTAAAAGGGTATAGCAAGCATCTTAAATGATCCTAAATGTTCAAACACAGACCGTTAAGGCTCCAATTCAATCCGGGTCCGTGTAACCTTGCACAGTTCAATTTTCGTTTTTCGTTTTTGGTTTCTCAAAATCAAAAATTGAAATTTGACCGTCAATTTTCAATTTTCGTTTCTTGTTTCTGTAATCTCAAAATCAAAAATTGAAATTTGACCGTCAATTTTCAATTTTCGTTTTTTGTTTTTGTGTTCTCAAATCAAAAATTGAAAATTGACTGTCAATTTTCAATTTTTGATTCTGGGATTACAAAAACAAAAAACGAAAATTGATATTTGACAGTCAATTTTCAATTTTTGTTTTTCGTTTTGCTTGACGCAAAAATGAAAATCAAATATTGAAAATTGCCTCGACTTGTCCGTTTTTCGTTTTTTGATTTTAACTTTGACGTATCAATGTTAAGTTCGCACGTGGACGGGTTATTTTTTTTTTTTTTATATAATTGATAAATTTTTTTATTTCTTTTCCTTAAATCACATACATGTGCAGTATCTGCAGTTTTACAATATATTGCCAGCAAGTATACCCTGGGCATCATTCATAACAATGTATATTTCTCTGTCACTGATACCATGTACATAAAGACATCCCTCATATTTTGTCCATTCATGTTAGACACAGTTCTATTTCATTTCAGTTAGTGCACGAAGAAAAAAATAAACAGTATTCCATCCACTACAAACCTAGTGGACGGGTTATGATGTCACTTCCGGTATGACGAGTAGAATAGAAAGCGCAAATCATGTCGTATAAGAGGTGTGGAGCGTGAGAGGCATGTGGCCCACCAGGCCATCCTCGGGAGCCAGTTGATCGATTTGTTAGGGTATCTATACATTGCCTTGGTTCGTTGCCCACGGTAGCTCTGGATAAAAAAAAGATCAAGGGATATCCTCTAATTTAAAATAACCTCGGGGGATGAAATGTTCGAGATTGAGGATACGACTCAAGAACTCACTCGAATCACCAAAAATGTCCAGGTAAACCCTGCGCGAGGATTCACGATTTACCTGGACTTGTGAAGATGCACCAGACAGATCTGGATAGGTGGCATCCCGTTGTTCTCCATTGGTTATTGGCATTGAGGTCTGAGCCAATCAGGACGCAGTCTTAGATATTCTCATTTCTAAAAATAGATGTTTAGAGCGCTACAAAAGCGAACGGCATTCATGCACACACCCGCTATTTGCTATTGATTTGAAATATAGTATTTATAAAGATACCAACAAAGATTTAATACCAATAAGAGTAAGAATCGCGGTGATGGGCATCCGTATATGGCAAGCGGCCCGTAAACCACCATTTCAAACAAGCACACAATCGCCACGTTTGATGCCAGACGTGTGAATGCTTCAACGCTCCCGGTTCAATCTTCATTCTCTATTTTTGGGACCTGGGTCGTTGAAGCGTTCAGATGCCTGTCAACGTTCAGCATCAAAAACGCTTCAACGCTTTAAGTGCGGGAAGTTCCTTTGGGGGTTATGTTTAGGGTACCCAAGTATTTATTATTCTACCCTACTTTAATGAAACTCCCATGTGTATCAACCTTGTTGTTCTCCATATAATATTTCACACCTGCTGCACGAATGCCTACTCGCTTCTGCACATGCGCAGTTGGCCCTTTATAATCTATCTCGAATGTCTGGCTCCAGGGATCTATAGTGTAGTGAAACTCCCATATCTTTCCCCCTGCTGGTTTTCCATATTATGCTCCACACCTGCCTAAACAATCCGATTTGCGCTTTCTATACTACTCCGCAGATCGAAAGTGACATCATAAGCCTTGCGCGTGCGCACTTAACACTGACGCGTCAAAGCTAAAATCAAAAAACGAAAAACGGACAAGTCGAAGCAATTTTCAATATTTGATTTTCATTTTTGCGCGAAGTAAAACGAAAAACGAAAATTGAAAATTGAATGTCAAATTTCAATTTTAGATTTTGAGAAACCGAGAACGAAAAACAAAAATTGAAAATTGACGGTCAAATTTCAATTTTTGATTTTGAGAAACCAAAAACAAAAAAATGAAAATTGAATTGTGCAAGGTTACACGGACCAATCCGCTTTCTTTCAAGAATTGTTGTGCAACTTCTCCTTTATCCCGTGTCCACTCCTGCTTTCCACTCGTGAAATCCACACGTTTCACATTCCGCAAAGCTGTCAAAATCCAGCGACGATCGAGGTCCAAGTCCAATTTCTCTAACTCGAACCAAGCAAAAACACTACAGGAATTTCTCTCAACGAGGTCGACTTCAGGGGAATTACACCAACCAGTCTCCAAAAAAGGGACTTTTAACCAGCACTTCTGTGCTCCAATAACTAATAATTCCACGCACAGGCTCTTGCATAGCAAAATATGCAGCGAGAGAAATGGCATCCCACGCAACGGCTTAACGCCCATCTTAATGCCTTAATATCAGACAGATGATAGAAAGAAAGATCAATACGATCAGAAAACGCCATTTGGTGTTCCATCTGTCATATGCGTTCTTATCCGTTAGATGTATTCTCGGCTGCTCTTGTCCAGTCAGAAGCCGCTTGGTGTTGCGTCAACCTTCGGCCATGTAATTCTGTCTGGCAACTTCGATCACCGCAGCGTGGGTATTAATTGCTGCTGTCACAATACGACCCCAAAGGTGGATTCTTCCTTACTCAGGCTTGCCTGGGCCCTAGATTGACTATCAGCAAGCGAGCTGTCTGTATCAGTAGATAGATTCTCAACAGTCTCTGTTTCGGTATCAGTCGGTGAACCCTCATAATCAGCTGGTATTATACTCTCATCATCTGCATCACATCGTAGTGCCTGGAAAACGCGCGTTCGAGAGTCCAGTGATTGACTTGGGATGTCATTGTGCACGCTACAGGCCATGGGAAGATCAGGCCTCAGCCCCTCAGAGAGGTTGTCGTAAGAGGCGACCAACTGGGGCACCCATGGAGTTTCCGGGTGTGAAAATGAATAAAACCCTACCGGTGTGGAAGGGAATAGGTACCAAACGTTGTGATATGACTTAAATAGTGTTGAAAACGACGTTAAATCATACTCACTCACTCACTCACTCGCACCTCAGAACATGTATAACACATGTCGACGGTTAAATGTGGACTGGGCACGTCTTTGGGATACGCTTGCTTTTATGGACAGTAACGCCCGCAACGCCTAGCTTAACGCTTCAATACCGTGATGAAATAGCTCGGAAGCTCTGATGGGTCTAGATATCCCATGGAATTGGCCCTAATTCATCGAAATACAGTGACGCCCGTCAACGTTCGTTGTTACTATTCGATGCCCTATCGCCCGTCTCAACGCCTTAACCGCCCTACCGTAACGCCTTAAGGCATTGTCAACCGTCCAATCACACGCACATGTTTTGAACGTTGGCCCCTGACCCTTGACGAGTGACGTCAACATCGGGCGTCAACATCGGGATTGACGTCATCACCGGAAGTGGCGTCATCGCACGCATGTGCCCGCGCCTGGTGGTACCGCCGGTACTCTGGTGCACTCAATAGCTTACAAGCTATAGGTTCCAGGCGGCACCACCAGGTAAGGGCACTTGTGTGCGATAACGCCAGTTCCGATGATGGCGTCACTTTCATCAAGGGTCAGGTTCCAATGGTCAAAACATGTGCGTGTGATTGTGGACGGTTGACAATGCGTTAAGGCGTTACGATAGGGCATTAAGGCGTTAATATGCTTGCCATACGTTAAGCTAGAGCGTTAAGGGGTTAAGATAAGGCTAAGATAGGGCGTTAAGTCGTTGAGACGGGCGCTTAGGCGTAGCGACGGGCATCAACGGGCGTCATGAATTAGTGTTAAATACATGAAATATCTAAATCCATCAGAGCTTCTAACCTATTTCATCATGGTGTTAAAGTGTGGAGCTAGGCGTTGGCGGGCGTTACTGTCCATCAAAGCAAGCGTATCCCAAAGACGTGCACAGTCGATGTTCAGCCGTTCTGAGTGCGAATGCGCTATCTCCAGACACGACGATATGATGCGACACCAGAAGAATACACATGGGATTGAAGACACCGAGGCACAAGAAGCCGATGCAGATGCTGAGAGAATACCAGCTGATTCTGGGACCAGCTGATTCCACGGACTGATACCGAAACAGAGACTGCTGAGAATCTATCTACTGATGCAGAGAGTTCTCTTGCTGATAGTCAATCTACGTCCCAGGGAAGCCTGAGTCGGGAAGAACCCACCAAATGGCGGCTTCTAATTAGACAAGAGCAGCCGAGAATAATCTAACAGACAAGAACGAATATTACAGATGCAACACCAAATGACGGCTTCTGATGGACAAGAGCATACTTGAATTAAACATACCCAATGCGGCTTCCCCAGTGCGAGTATCATGTAACATTGAGGAGAATAAACTGTATGAAAACTTGTGAACGAGTTGATCTTCCTTCCGCTCATCTGTCTGCATCAAGGCGTTAGGGCATTAACTCAGACGGGCGTTAAGGTAGGGCGTAAGTATAGAGCGTTAAGGCATTAAGATATGCGTTAAGGCATTGCGTTGGGATTCTCCTTCTCTCGCTGCATGTATTGCTGTTCATATAACCTTGAAATGCCTAGTGGGGGATGGTCAGCACATCCGAAATTGCTCTTTCTCTACTGCTCTTCAGTGCGCATGCGCGTTTCACCCCCAGTCTGGCTCTACCTGATAAGAAATTCAATAGGACATCACCCACGCCCCATTTTGGACCAAGGGTGGCCCATCTCTACCCCAAAACGTCTACTCAAATGCCCTCTTTCCACCCTGCATGCGCAGATTGATGGTATTTTCACTACCGTGCAGTCCAGTCGAACTCTTCTTCCCGAGTGCTTCAACATGGCATCTCATACGGCCCATTCGGACCACGTATGGTCCATTTCGATCCCAAAACGCTCATTCAAATGTCCTTTTGCCACTATGCATTGACGGCATTTCATGACACATCAGTCCAATCGGACTCTCTCCATGGATACGTCAATAAGATAAGATAAGATAACTTTATTGACACTTCAGCACAGTCACAAGTGATTGGCAATATGGTCAGAGTACAACAGACATACAGAAAAAATGATTTGAACAATAGTGTCAGTAGTATACAAAGGGCAGATTGAGGTCACTTGACCTCAGAAATTTGCATATGACCTCTGTGACGTCACGCGACAGCCAATCAGAAGCGAGTATTGTGTCACATGGGGTCATGTGTGGTGGTGGTGGGTGGGTGGGTGGTGGGTTTAAGATGGCGGCTGTGGTGGTGGTGGGTGGGTGGTGGGTTTAAGATGGCGGCTGTGGTGGTGGTGGGTGGGTGGTGGGTTTAAGATGGCGGCTGTGGTGGTGGTGGTGGGTGGTGGATTTAAGATGGCGGCTGTGGTGGTGGTGGGTGGGTGGTGGGTTTAAGATGGCGGCTGTGGTGGTGGTGGGTGGGTGGTGGGTTTAAGATGGCGGCTGGTGGTGGTGGTGGGTGGGTGGTGGGTTTAAGATGGCGGCTGGTGGTGGTGGTGGGTGGGTGGTGGGTTTAAGATGGCGGCTGTGGTGGTGGTGGGTAGGTGGTGGGTTTAAGATGGCGGCTGTGGTGGTGGTGGTGGTGGGTGGTGGGTTTAAGATGGCGGCTGTGGTGGTGGTGGTGGTGGGTGGTGGGTTTAAGATGGCGGCTGATATTTGTTCCCCCGGGTAAAATTTAAGGGGTCTCAAGGTCATCTGGCGATCACGTGATCAAGGCATGTACTGACATGTTCTCACGTGTGTTCAAGATGGCGGCACATCCGGTGTCGAAAACTGGCCATTTTTGTCGGGATGTGGTCACCTAGTGTCGAAAACTGGACCCTGTTTGGGTCCCGCTAGACGTGTTGGAGCTAGGGGAGCCACGAATGGTCCAATGGGGTCGAGTGAGGTATCAAAGTGAAGCATTCGTGAAGGGGCATCTGATGGGCTGGGTGTGGGGTTGAACTATGGGCATTCTGCGCATGCGCAGTCTGGCCGTAGTATAGAAATAGACGTGTTGGGGTGTAGGTGGGCCCCTAGTGGGTCGATGGGATCGAGTGAGGTATCCATGTGAAGCCTAGGTGAGGGAGTTACACTAGGGTGTCGTTTCCATTCTGCTGCGCAGGTCACGTGGTGGGGTTGTCACGTCACTTCCGGGTTTTTCACTAAAACTACCTCCAAACATAGAAGAGTTTCTAATGTTTCCTCTTAGACGTCCGTATGTTCAACCCTCCGGGATGTTTCCCGGCGCGGCCCCCCAGCGCGAGCGCGCGCGCGCGAACGCGGGTTCTCCGGGCGCAGCGCGCGCGCGCGTCAATGTAGGGAGAGGTTAAATCGACAACATAGAACTTATAGTCATCAACTTCATCTATACGTGTTGGACGAGTCTCTTCACTCACCGTATACACGTACCTCAATGAAATGTCCGCTCCAAACCTAGACCAAAAACACGTACTTGGTCTGGGGGCTGATTTCATTGGCTCTCTATTTTTACTATAGTGCGCTTGCATTCTAACCTTGATGGGTTACATTTTGGCCCCATCCTACACCACTGATTTCAGTTTGACGGAATCTCCACATTGGGCATTGATGCATTAGGAATAAAACACACAAGACAGGGTTTTTTGGTGAGATCTCATTTTGTTTTTTATTCAGTAACAACAACAACGTGAGAACAACCACGTGAAAACTCAAGCCCAGAACAAGGAGCTTGTACATTGAAAGAACTGAAGCCCAGAACAGGGGGCTTTTAAACTTAAACCCAGAACAGCGGGCGTATGTACATTGAAAGAATTCAAGCCCAGAACGGGACTTGTACATTGAAATGATGGGCGGCCCAGTCATAGACGAGTACATCTCGGTCCTCGGCCTTGGGGTACTCGTCAAACATCTGTACGATGGTAGATAAGGGTCTTCCCCGGCATCGATGGTACAGGTAAACAAGCAATATTGTCCGCACACGCCACTGGTCAGGCTTTGCAACGTTTGACTGTTCCAACACCACGTCTCTGTGCCTTGATCCATGAAGTCTGTTAAATCGGGATGGAAGGGTGGCAGGCCGTACGGGTCAAAGTATTCGCCCTGCTGTTCTGTCAAGTACACGGCCACCCAATGTTCACCGGGCCGATCCATCGGGTCCGTGCTGAGAACGTAAGCAGCAGGATACATACGGTCTAATGGGAACACATCTCGGGCGAACACCCCTTGAAAGACCATACGTGTCTCTGGGTCATTCTCCAGCACGGTGGTTATCTGCTCTGTATCCATGTTAGGTGGAGAAGTCACACAGCACGTTGCGCGCCTTGTCCACTTGAATGATGTTGTCAAACTCGGCGTAGCAGATCACATTCACGGTGCTCCGGAGGGCTCGTTGAAAGTGGATGTCCAACCGTAAATTGCCTTGCTTGGCCAGGGCCAGCTGATGGTCGTTCTCTAAGGTGGGGGTCAGATCGAAACAGAACAACGTGTATCCGTTCCCGTAGGCCTCCCGACTGATGAAATTTCCTTCGTCCTGGTTGATTTGACCGGTGGCTGTAAACAGGCTCTGATAGGCTCGAATGAAATTCGCGCGCCCAAAGTTCGGGGTTAAGGCCGTGGCTGGCACCTGTTGTCCATCCACATGCAGGGCCACAAATTGATGCCGAAATGTTTAAAGTCAAACGGATTCTCTGGGTAGGCTCCACTGAAACTGGTATTTTCCACACAGGCCAGGATCAATCGCTTGGGTAGTTCCCCCAGGAGCAGGTTGTCTTTGTTGGCGCTCATATTTCCAGCAGACACAGAGAACACTTTGGTTTGCACACGTCGGATAGGGTACTGGGCTGGTTTTGTTTCCAAGGCTTGCATGTGTCCCAATTGAACGGCTGGATTCGGTTTCACTTTTCGGACATACAGGACTGCGTCTTCGATGACAATCTTATAGTCAGCTACATGCGCCTCTACGTTAGTGGCCATCAAGGCAAAGGTCGGAGGCGCCCGTATCAGTCGGATTTTGATGGGAACCTTGTTCAAGAGGTATCGGTCTTGCATGAACATGTCTGCGTGCAGTCGACCGATCATATCCACCGACACGCCGTTCGCGGTCAAAGCCTTCCGTTGGCTATATCCCGTATTGTCGTTCTCTGCGCCCATGTGCTCGGCTTTGTCCTGGTAGAATAAAGCGGCTGTCAGTTGAGATTTTTTAGCCTCTCGCCCATGCGACAACAGCGTCTCGATGTAGGCTCGATAGGGGTACGTGTTGGTCGAGTCACTGATGAGTTTTTCGCTGAGAAATATATCCACCTGTTGAAACATCGAGTGCAGCCAGAGATTCGTCGGGCCCACCGTTGCTTGGTCGACGATTCTGGTACCATCTCCACTGACGATCTTGGCTTTCACATACAAGTAGGTATGGGCTAAATCCACATAGGTCGTATCCGCATTACTGATGGTGAACTCGATGGGTCCTGTTGCGTTGATGCTGGACAGCGGGAGATGCTCCACCCATAATCCTTGTTTGGCACTGGTCTGTGTGGGCGGCACGGTCCACAAATCAAATTCACTGTTGGTGGAGGGGCAGGACTCGGCGTGGATCAAGGACATGTTTTAAGAAAAGATATCCCGGGACTTCTTCGATGTACGTCGTCGCTGGGTCGGTCGTCGACTGGTGCGTGGTCTCGGTGGGGCAGCTCTTTTATTCCCTACGGTGCGTCGTGCTTTGGCCACCAAGACGCCTCCCGCTTCTTTGGCCCGCCGTTTCAAGGTTTCTTTGGGTGCCGTACCCCCCAAGACATCACCGGCCACTTCCAGTCCACTGCGTACCGCTTGTTTGCCGATTGCTTTCACCCCACGCGTCACCAAGGGCAGGAACGTTTTGACGATGCTCCCGAGTATGTTCCCCAATCCATGTCCACGTTGCATGCGTGCACCACTAAACACCGGAAAGCCACCCCCGGCCTGTTGGGCATAATAGTCCATATAGCTGCGTGCATCGCACTCGTAAGGCACCCTCATTATACAAAGTGGGGAGCACGTGCTTGTCGAAAATGAAGTGTCACCACCACTTTCCCGCGTTCGAATGCCACCGGTCGTCCCGTGTCATCTCTTATATCCACCGTGATCGTGTTGATGTGGGTTTGTCGTACAGGCAGGTAGAGCATGTGGGTGAAACTGTGGGTGACTTGATCGCCATACAACTTTTTAATGGGTACCACCCGTACCAGAGGAGGTGTGTTGATATCGCCCACGATGTGGTTGTCCACCACGTCCGAGTAGACGTAGAGTCCGTACATACCCGACTTCATATCCATCGGGATCTCGCCATGGTGTTCGGTGGGACCAGCGAACGTCTGTAGATCGAAACCCAGCATTTGCTGTAGGATAGGACTCAGTACGACACTCGCGTTGGCGTTGTGTGCGTTGTAATCGAAGTTCACGTGATTCTTGAAGGGATAGGCTTTGATGGGTCTTGAAGTATTTGTGACCTCCCGTAGAGCCTTATAATGCAACAGTCTTGACAGCCCACCCATGAACTCCTTGGGAGTATCGTATTGGCCTTCAGGGAGAGTGAGTCTGGTGTCTTTTCCTTCGTAGGTCACCTCGTACCACACTTCATTGGCTCGCACGTTGTACCACGAGTAAGGGTACTGAATATCCACCAGTCCACATTCCCACAGGCCAGGTAAATGCAACGGTTGTGATAATTGAGTTACAAACTTGGCCACGGTTTTGTCAGGAAACACATCCAGCGAACTGTTACTGGGTAGGGTGAGGTAAAACATGGCGACTGAGCTGTCCTGCTGCTGCTGTTGGTTTTAATAGGTGTTCCAGACCTTGGGTGGTTGTGTCCGGCGTCGTGTTCGTCGCGTTGACTTGCTACGTGTCACGGCTCTGGAAATGTTGGGTGTCCTGATCAAGGGTGATTTTTTAAAGGTCTGAAAAGAAGGTGCCCGTTGTGGTGGTGGAGGAGTTTTGGGGGGTGACTCCGGTTCCCAGTCGGATTCCCAAGGTTGTGAAATCTGTCGTGGTGCACGACTCGGCGATTGCTGGGTTCGCTGCATAAAGGCCCAGCGGTGGGGGTTCCCCACCAATTCCTGTGGTACATGCATGTCTTTCAAGCCTTGAGCGAAGACCTCCCATCCTCGAGGATCCGTGTGCGATCTGCGTTGACGCATCAGATCATTCACTAAATCCGTCATGTGGGTGCCGGGACCACCTGATTCTGTACCAGGAGTTCGCCTTTATCATTCCAAGTCATGTTAGGATTCTGTTTCATTCGTTGTAATACCAGGCCAGCTTGTTTCTTGAACGATGCAGGTACACTCTTCAGCACTTCGTCTTCCACCCACTGTGGGGCTGTGGGGCTACCCCTGGTAATGGCGGCTGTTGGAACGGTGCTGAGGTCGGCGGTCTGTCACGTGGTGGTGGTGGTGGTCGTGGTGGTGGTGCTGTTGCTGGGGTAGAGCGAGTTTTGTATTGGTCCATGAACGTCATGTACCGTTGAAGCGTCTCATTGTACCGTTGTACTTTCTCACTGTCGCTTAACCCCGGTCTCTGTAAGATCTGTTGCATCTCTCCATCGAGGGTGTTTATGGTCTTTACCGTAGGTGGCACAGGGTAGGGTGATTGGAGGTTTTGAAGCAACCGAGGTTCGACGAGGACCATTTTTTTCGTGTGGTTCATTGTCGGCCGAAGAGTCCATCCAATACTGGACCCAACACGGAAGCGGCCAACGGTGCTAAGATGGCCCCGAGAAAGCCGCCTTTCTGTAACACCTTCTTCTTTTGTGTTTGTGGGACCCGCTTATGGACTAGGGTTCGTAGACCTGTCTTATGCTTGGCCAACTTGGTCTTCTGAGCCGGAGTCAGTGGTACGTTGCCTTTTAACAGATTGTACCCGATCTCGCACAGACAGCGTACAAGGTCAGGGTCCGCACCGCGTACAATGGTTCGGACCAACTCGGGTGGGGCTGTCTTCAATACACGGAGCGTCGGAGCGTGCTTCCGTACTCGCGCAGACATCATGTACAACTAATGCTAGAACCCACAACTCTGCTCTTTTTATCTACTTCAGAGACAAAAAATCAACCCTGCTGTGGTATTCATTCTTTTTATTATCCCCATCATCAAAACACACACACACCCCAACTGGGGGAGCCACTGTGGGTGTGTTTACATTATTTTTGCAAGTACACGTGGTGGGTCTCTCCGGGAAAGATGCCGGTCCGTAGTCGAAGGTGGTCGGGGGTGGCTTGCTTGAGGTCGAAGAGCATATACCCGTGCTGAGGGGTTGCGGCATCTTTAAAGGCTTCCAACGCAAACGGTGTGCGGCCGGGATATATCTGTCTCGCCAGGTGCAGCAGTTGAGTGGTATCTCTCGGGTTTTTGAAGACCACCAGGTAGTGGGCATTTAAGCTGATGTTCCGATGTTCTTTGTTTTTACTGAACAGATTCTGCACAATGTAGATGATGCTGGGTCGTCGATGGTGGCTGCCTTTGGTAAAGAGTTGGGTGACCCGCGCATCCGTCTCCGCCATGAGATCATCCAGAACCACCAAGGTGTCGGGTTCCAAATCGGCCAGGTTGGGTAGGCCTTCCACGAACGTGATGTGGGCATTGCTGCATACGCTGCTTGCCATTCTCCGTAACACCACACGACTCGGGCAATGGGTGGGGTGATCATGCTGTCGGCGTGTTGAAGGAGCTTCCGGACGAAGTGCGTTTTGCCGGAGCCCGTCGGTCCTGCGATGAGACACGTGAAGGGATGCTGCCACCGTGGGTCCATGGTTCGACGTGTATCCGTTGTCGTGGTAACCCGCTCTTGTAAATTTCGTATGAGTGAACTGGAGTGGTGGTGGGTACAACGTCGGTTGTCGTTGTCTGTTCACCTTCAGGGATGATGATGGTGGTGATGGGTACAACGTCGGTGGTCGTTGTCTGTTCACTGTGAGGGATGAAATCCGGTGGGTCTTGAGACGTAGTGGGTGTTCTTGGTGTAGGTGTAGAGCTCGACGTGGCTTGTACACGGGGTGTGGTGACTGGGCTCGATACGACTGGTGCTCTCTGTACACCGGTTTCGCTGGTGGCTGGTGTTCTCAGTTGGTTAAGTAACGTGCTGACATAGGCTACGTCGCAAAACACACCTCCATACAACACACTCAGCAGGGTTAGCAATAGCACCCCAAAGACCACTTGCGCTTTGCGCGTTTTGCGAGACGCTGTCTTCAGAGGCAGCTGCTGTTGGTCCATAGCACTGTGGCCGGACGTGGAATGAAGGAGGACGGCAGTGGTGTCTGGCTTTATAGTCGTTTCACCTGGTTGGCCGCCACCCAGGAATTGAAGGAACTGGGCCAACCTTGCCATTTCACGAAATGAAACAGTTTGCCATGTCGACGTTCCGTTTTCAAAATCTGCTCCACCGTGTAGTAGTCTTGCTGTGTTTTTACGACAGGCTGTAATTCCGTCTCGTAAAACGTCCCCAGCAACGTTTCGCCTTGGAGATCTTCCAGTTCATAGACTCGCCGCTGTCGGGGTAGGCGCCGTTTAATCAGGAAGTGCTCATCACTCCAGTTGGGCAAGTAACTTTTCTCGAACTTGCCCTCGACTTTACTGATCCGTACAGGGTCCCCGACCTTGTACACCGCCTTCGTCGTTCGCTGCGATGGCCTGGGGTACAACACACGCCGGACTTGGGCTTCATTGCGTTGGGTCAGGGTAATGGGGGCTCTCTCTATACTCCGATGATAGGCTCGATTGTAACCCCTCACCAGTTTCGGGAGAACATCGATGTACCGCCTTGTATTCTTGTAGGTGAAATATTTATACATACGGCCTTTGAATGTCCTGTTGAACCTTTCCACCACGGAAGCCTTGGTCTCGTTGTGCGTATGGAAGAAAAACACCTTCTGGGCTTTCAGAAACTGTTGGAACGGTCTGTTGAGGAATTCCGTGCCTTCGTCGGTTTGCAAATACAAAGGTTTGCGCCCGATCTTGAAGATGTCTTTGAACGCCGCTATGAGATTTGCCCCCGTTTTCGTCCGGATGGGTACCACCCACGCATACTTGATAGGATATCGATGCACGTCAAGATATACCGATTCTCATCGTTGTGTTTGGCAAAGGCGCTCATATCCACCAAATCCGCTTGCCACTGGGCATCTATTCCTCCCACGATGACGCGGTTCCGTAGAAAATGGCGACGGACAGATCGATGTAAGGTATAGGTGTCTTGTTTTCTTAACCAATCTCGGACTTGGGCACGTTGTATCCCCTGGGGTTTGGCCGCTCGATAGAGAGCCGACAATGCACTATAGGCCGCCGGACTCTCGGGACTGTAGTATAAGTTATCCAACACCTTCTCCCAGCGCTTCATGGTGACACAATGATGATGGACTCTGGCTCTATCGTTTATTTATAACGGGTATATCTTGGGCCGGAGTTTCTTTCTGATTTTCTTCGTGGGCTTCCACAGTGGCCATGGTCAATGACCAGTCCAACTCGTCTGATGACCGCTTGATAAGCACTTGATCCACATCTACCACGGCATCTTCCAATGCAGACCATAGATCAGGGTGAAGGGTCAAATGCACTGTACCCCCATCTAGCCGAGCCAATTGAGCAAAGAAAGGGCCGCGTCTGATGTACACATCGTGACACAAGTGGATGAGGTCGCCGTCCAGTTCACCAGACAACACCCGTTTGAATTTGGTCCAGCCCTCCCGGGACAGACGAATGTGAGCCGGGCACGGTTGTGTAGGGTCCGTGTCTCCCATCACCTCCTCCATGATATCGACCTTATCCGCATACACGTGCAGGAAAACCTCGGGGGTCAAGCTGAAATACGCCAGTACTATATGCTCCGTCATGGTCAGTACGTGAATGGTACCAGATTTCACTGTCTCTCGTATTTATAGGGAGAACCCCGTGAGATCAAAAGGATCAGGTGGTCATGTCACTGGGCTGACTGAGTCTAGCCGGGTAATCAATGGCATCGTCGTCGTCGGGTTCATGTAGTTGTTCATGGGGTTCAGCCGCCGCTTCTCTCAGGGCACGAGCCCACTCCAACTGATGTGATGATCGCTCGTCCGGTGTAAACAGCTGGTCCACAATAGGCACCACTTTCTCCAAGGCTGACCACAGATCGGGGTCTAGGGTGAAGCCTCGCGTAGCATCTTGGTAGCGGCCCAGGCGTAGGAAGAAGGTTGCACTGTATACGTAGATGGCATTGTCTATGTGGATGAGGTTTCCGTCGAGCTCGCCGCTCAACACCCGTTTAAATTTGGTCCAGCCGTCACGAGGTAGCGTCACCGTATTCGATAAGGTCTCAGCGGGCGCCCAGCAAATATCTCCACGGTCTTCCATCAGGGTGACTTTATCTTCATAGACGTGTAACCCCACCCGGGGTGTAAGGGGCAGAATGGCTCGTAGGTCGGATGACATGCTTGCTCTAAATGTCGAACGGTGAATGACACACACTCTGTCTGTCTCTCGTATTTATGGGTAGGTCTCTCGGTGACACGGTTGACCCAATGACTAAGGGTAAATGACACACACTCTGTCTGACCCTGGTATTTATAGTGTCAATACCACAGCGCCAGGGTAAATAGGGCACAGACTAGTAGAGGCCAACCAGCCGGCGCTGGTTCCGGCGTGAGCGCTCGTGGTCCATAGCCCGAGCATCAAGGATGGCTGTCATAGTCCAGTAGTGGTGAGTGATGGCACGCCTCTCCATCGAGTGCACTCTGTGGAGGACCGCTTCTGTGAACTCGTTCAGGATCTGGCGTCGTCCCTCGTTGTCGTCGCCATCTGCAAACATGGACCGGACCACTGCTCGGTAACCCGTGAATGAATTCACCACGGTGGCATACTGTAAAATGCGAGTCGCATGGGGCTGGATCTCCGCCATGGCTCTGCAACCGTAGAAATGAAGGTGTAGGATCCAGAGGACGTGTTTTATAGACCAGATGTAGCTCTACGGGTGTAGTCCGTGATACGTACTATTCTGATGGGTTAGTCCAAAAAAGGGAGCAACAACAACAACACAGATTACATTTTTATTATGCGTGAACATCATAGGAATGCATGTACTGACCTGTCTGTGGGGGTTTTCCACAATGGCATATGCATCCGCGCGCTGCCGGTGATGCCGCGCACTGCCGGAGAACCCGCGCGCGCGCGCGCGCGCTGCGTGCTGGGGCGGGCCAGGCCGGTGAAAAAGTCCCGGAGGTTGAACATTGGAACTCTACTGGGTTTGGAGGATGAACATACGGACGTCTAAGGGGAAAAATTGGAACTCTTCTATGTTTGGAGGTAGTTTTTAGTGAAAACCCGGAAGTGACGTCACAACCCACGTGACCTGCGTATATACTCCTGTAAAATAGAGCCACTTTTATTTCTTTGGAGGGGCAAGGTCAATAGGACTTGCGCTTTTTATACTACTAAAATGTGAAGTAGATTACATCTTACATAGGCCTTAAGGCCGTGATATGCATATGAAGTATTCTGGGGCATGGTCAGTACTTCCCAATTTCCCCTTTGTCCACTACTCGCCGATTTTTTTGATTTTTTTTATTATTATTTATGTATTTATTTATTTATTGATTTATTTCCTCGAGAGCTTTAAAATAAGACCTCACTCTACCCAATCGGGCCACTAGTGCTCCACCTAGACTCCAACATGTCCACCCCGTATGGATTTATACATACATTGGGCTAATATCCCAGTATATGAGTGTCTATGGGTGTATATGCATCTATTTACAAGCCTAGCCGGTACTCAAAAAAAACATTTCATAGCTTTTCCCATCGTATTCTACAACCTCATAGCTCATAGTAAAATCCATAAAAAAAAACAACTCCACCACCCAAAACACGCAAAAAAGATAGAAATGTGCGAATCAGGGAGATTACCTTTGCCTACAAGAGAAATTGGCCTAGTCTGAGTTGTCTCCCTTGCATCAAAGCGTCTAGATGGGGCTGTGGTTTGAAATGTGCGATTATCCGGGGAAGCCGGGGAAATTGACCTTGGGTAGCCATTTTTCTTAGCGTTTGTTACATAAAACAGACCTGTACGGAATGTTTCCACTCTTTTAAACCATCCACACCCAACAAAATTATATCAAACTAATTCATGCATTCAAATGTAAGTGATTCATATACCGCGGAAGACCACATGAAGGTCCCCACCGATGACGTTCGATGAACGTTCGTGATTTTTCTTTGCTGGTGCAAACTGGACAATAAATGCTCGACACTGGGGTGGCACTGTAGCATAGACTGGTCGCAATATATGTATATTGGTGTCCATGGGTTGAACTATTTGGTGTAAAATGTCTGTGGAGCGGACACAAAACTAGACATTTTTTTTCAGGCATATTTTCTCATCGCATGGGCGGAAACAACTGCCGAAACAAATATTACCTCAAAGGCAGTAAACCAGTTAGCAATGTAAGCCTGAACAATTATATTTTCAATGAATACAAGGTTGTGTTGAGAAATATATCTCAAAATATGATTAATTAATGATTTTCCATCATGACAAACGAACACCCGACCGGCTTCCAACAAATATGGCGGCGGGTATTCGAAGCTCGAAGTAAGAAAATTGCCAAACTTCAAAAATTCAGATCTCATCAACCAGAACGTCTTATGTGCTCACAGTTATTGACTATATGGTAAAATATGTATACTTGCTAACCTTAGATGGGGTCGTGATGAAATAATTTAGAAATAAGTAATTCGAGCACTTTTTGTGACATAGCAAAACGAAGATGACAGCCGTTTCCCTTTTCGCTGCGATGGTTTACACGAAAAACCGGCTCAGTTATAAAAATCCATATCTCCGTAAATATGAAATGTCCAAACTTTTTACGTCAAGACAATATTCTCTTATATGTGTACTTCCTACTTCCCGCAGGAATTTATGCAATATAAATTCTTTCCGCAATAAACTTACAATTTACTGGTAATGGTAACGAAATTCTCCGTCTCAATTTGAGCTTCTTGTACGGTGGCGGAACGCCAAGATCAAAGAGCGCGTGCTGCAACGTAGCAGATCACGTGAGGGTCTAAATATAGATCGTTTGTTTACATATATCAGCTGATCGTGTCTGATATACAACAAACAATACCTTATAACAACAGTACTTTCCGTAATATCTGAATAGTTGATACTCGACCAAGAATTAATTATGACAGAAAAATTATCTTAGATAAGTTTTCATGGCTCCAAAACGTCTATTTTCATACCTTCAACCCCACACCCTGCCCATTAGATGCCCCTTCACGAATGCTTCACTTTGATACCTCATACGCCTCCATCGGACCATTAGGGGCTCCCCTAGCTCAAAAACGTCTATTTTCATACCGTTGGGCTACCGCGCATGCGCAGAATGCCGATAGTTCAACCCCACACCCAGCCCATCAGATGTCCCTTCACGAATGCTTCACTTTGATACCTCACTCGACCCCATTGGACCATTAGGGGCTCCCCTGGCTCCAAAACGTCTATTTTCATACCCTTCGGCCACCGCGCATGCGCAGAATGCCGATAGTTCAACCCCCCACCCAGCCCATTAGATGCCCCTTCACATAAGCTTCACTTTGATACCCCACTCGACCCCATCGGACCATTTTATCTAGGGACTACTTTTTCTCCGCGGAAGCTTTTTCCCGAGACCGAATCACCGCCAAAACCGCGGTCAGACCGCATCACCGCGGATGAATACATCCTGAATACATCCCCTGCAGCAATTGGAACTCTCCCGGATTGGAGGTAGCTTTTGGTCTTTCTATTTTTAGCCGCCATCTTAAACCCACCACCCACCCATCCACCACCACCACCACAGCCGCCATCTTAAACCCACCACCCACCCATCCACCACCACCACAGCCGCCATCTTAAACCCACCACCCACCCATCCACCACCACCACAGCCGCCATCTTAAACCACCACCCACCCATCCACCACCACCACAGCCGCCATCTTAAACCCACAGCCGCCATCTTAAACCCACCACCCACCCATCCACCACCACCACAGCCGCCATCTTAAACCCACCACCCACCCATCCACCACCACCACAGCCGCCATCTTAAACCCACCACCCACCCATCCACCACCACCACACATGACCCCATGTGACACAATACTCGCTTCTGATTGGCTGGCGCGTGACGTCACAGAGGTCATATGCAAATTTCTGAGGTCAAAAGACATCCATTTACGCTTTGTATACTACTCGTGTGATTGGATATCACTGTCCTTGCTCTAACTGTTAGGATGTGTTCGTGATTGAATAAAATCTGTCTTTGATAATCTGTTTTGCAATTTTTGAAATGCGACCGTCTTGCATTGAATTCATGTTCATTCAGGCATAGCACCACCTACAGGGTAATCATTTTCACCGATTGTTGCGCTGGTCACACTAATGCTCTGTGAGAAATTTCGTTACAATCGCATAAATATCTTAGAAAATATT
This sequence comes from Hanleya hanleyi, assembly GCA_036873755.1. Classification (NCBI taxonomy): domain Eukaryota; kingdom Metazoa; phylum Mollusca; class Polyplacophora; order Lepidopleurida; family Hanleyidae; genus Hanleya; species Hanleya hanleyi. Next base: position 46,088 of record JAVTVY010024403.1, read on the forward strand.
AACCAATGTTTAGGGGGGAACTTACTTTTGTTTAGGTGTTTAGAAAACTGTCCCAGATATAGACCGGACATGGGGGACGGACAGACGGACAGACAGACGGAAAACGCCATCACATGATACGTCCGCCTTTTGGACGGGCGTATAAAAATAAGCGAATACAAAATATTCCTGCCGACAATTATTACCCATCTGTTGTGGAACCTTGCTACCTATTATTATGGATGGCAACTATAAATCATTTAGAACATCTTTTACGAATTCTACAATATAACCCGCTGAGTATGCGGCCCAATTGTTATGTTGATTGAGTAAGGACTGAACTATTCAAAACCAATTTTATCTTAGCAATGACGAACATGTATTACTGCAAAACCGGTCTACAATTTGGCTATATTTGCTGACCAATAATTTAGCTTGTACCTGGGGAAACCATTGAAGAAAAAACGCACTCCATTAGTTTATTATTTAGTTCGCGGAGTCGATCACTGATATCTTCTAACATGAATTCGGAGATCCAATACTTGATATATAGGATTTTACATTTAGAAAATCAAGGTCAAGGTCAGTGATATTCAATAGACGTCAAGTCCAGAAAAAATGTGATATAAATTTGGACAATGTAGATATAATCCTTCATGAAATATCGTACTAAATAGAATCTGACCTGGATAAAATAGGTCAAGGTCATTTATGTTCAGCACACCTCTGGACCATCGCCGGATGTGTACATAGTATTAATCTGGAAAGTCTAGCTATATTTCTTCATGTTATATCATAATAAACAGTATATGGCCTTGAAAGAACAGGCCAAGGGCAGTTAACTGGAATAGGCTTCAGTTCAGTCACCAGTTGCATATGTAATATGAATTTGAAGACCCTAGCTTTATTCTATAAAAAATTATAGCAAAATACCTAATTATTCAGATGGCAGTTACCTGTTCGCCCCCTAGCGATGGATCGCGGAACTAACCGTACCATCATTCAGGTATTGTCCCGTAGTACATGTGTACCAAATTTGGTAGCTCTAAACCACTTGCAAGGGTGTCAGCGGACGCTATCTGTAAGAATTGGCGCCATCAAGAGCTTTTCTATGCAGGCTATATATCTTACATTGTGCACTGTACCACTATGCGATGTATTAATAGAAAAACACGATATTCATGAAGAGAGACACAGAAAGTATATATGAACAATGGCAAGCTACTGAATGTTGGATCTGATGCTTAGTATTTAGCTAATATGTATATATCCTACTCACAGCCTCTGTACATGTGCACAATCCAATGGTTTCATATGGTAAGTCGTATATATATACTCAGAACATAAGGAAACAATTTGGACGATGGCTAGCTACTAAATGTCGAATCGGGCGCTTATATGGTACCATCACGTAGGTATTAGGTATCGCCTAGTATACCTAATATCGCCTAGTATGTGTTCCATGTTTGGTGGCTCAGTCGCATTCGATACACGATTTGGACGATGGCTAGCTACTGAATGTCGAATCTGGGTACCATCAATATGGAGTGTAGTATATGTGTACCAAGTTTGATGGCTCTAAACTATTCGCAATGGTGTCAACGGACGCTATCTGTGACAGATATACATACATAAAGAAAATACACACGGACGTTTCAGGTATGCTCTGTTAATAGTATAGATAGAAATGAGGCTGCAGAGGAGGGCACCATAGCCAGCGAGCTCAGAGAATTTCACATTTCATTATATCTCTCAGAGGTTTCTATGTATGATAGGACCATGCGTTCGGATGATGGAGCAGGTAGCTCCGGTGTAGCCTTGTTCCATACTAGGTGAGAACAACGCTACGGCTGCAAGCCAGTCACCAGATCGAGTTGTTGGGAAATTGCCGTACGGGCAATATTTGCCGAACCAATTGACCATAACCAATAAAATAATTCGATTCTATGTCCACTTACCTTTCATAAAAATCCTTGTTTATGAGTGACCGTCCGTTTTTAGCTTGGCAAGAGATCGAAACTCGGACGAGGGGGTTATACTGTCCATGTAAAACTTATCGATGTAAAGATGGCGGCGATGTGGACAGTTTTACCCCCCCTCGTCCGAGTTTCGATCTCTTGCCAAGCTAAAAACGGACGGTCACTCATAAACAAGGATTTTTATGAAAGGTAAGTGGACATAGAATCGAATTATTTTATTGGTTATGGTCAATTGGTTCGGCAAATATTGCCCGTACGGCAATTTCCCAACAACTCGATCTGGTGACTGGCTTGCAGCCGTAGCGTTGTTCTCACGTAGTATGGAACAAGGCTACACCGGAGCTATGGAGCAGGGCGACTCCAGATATATTGGTGTGGCTAATGTTTCTAAGTTAAGTCAAACACGAACCGTCTGAGAACTGAGAGCCCCTCGGCCTTGACGGTATTTAAGTAGGGTCAAGCTTGACGAACAAGCAGTTGATAGCAGAAAACAATTTGTGACGAATTAATAGTTTCACCTATAGTGACCCAGTAAATATAGGTCAGTCTGACTGATATTTAATAAGCTGCATGTTTCATGTTTACATGCCTCTCATTTTTGAGATATGGTGATAATGACAAAACAGAGATGGATATACGTTCGCACATGATGTCACTAATTACGATGCCATTTTTATCCACACAAACGCGTCCAGTGTGTGTAAGTTCAGTAAGCTAAGGCCTTATCATATACTTGAGTTATGTTAGTTAAAAAAAAAGCCCAATGGGCTCCAATACCCATCGGCTATCAGTTATTGTCTACACTCAGCTCAGCTCAGGATGCATTTTTAGAACTTTGACAACATCATGTAGGTTAATAAAAAATGTGATCTAGTGGGGTTAACTGTAGTTCTACCATTTTAGAAATACATTGAGCTAGGTCAGCTTTTGCCAAGGTTTTAATTGACGGGGAAAATTTTGCACTAAGGTTCTGGCAGAGCATGGCCAAATTCTTAACTCTACATACTCTTCTATATAGCTCCTAATCAAATCAAGTAATTCGATCTTGGAAATATAGATCAAGGTCAGTCATCTTCAACAATTTTCCGGTCTATTCTAACTTGGTTGCATATGGAACATGAATTTTGAGATCTCAAACTTTACATATAGAATTTGACCTTTTGAAAATAGGTCAAGGTCAGTTATATTCAATAGGCTTCAGGTCCGGTCATAAGTGGTACAAATGTGGACAACGCAGATATAATCCTTCGTGAAATATTGTACTAAATAGGATTTAACCTTGATAAAATAGGTCAAGGTCAGTCATCTTCGGCACACCTATGGACAAATGCCAGATGTAGATGTAGTATTAATTTGCAAAGCCTAGCTATATTTCTCCATGTTATACCATAATAAACAGTATATGACCTTGAAAAAATGGGTCAAGGTCAGTCAGCTAGTATAGGCCTCTAGTCAATCATCATTTGCATATGTAATATGAAATTGAAGATCCTAGCTCCAATCCTTCGAAAAATACAGCAAATACTAGAATCTCACCTTGATAAAATAGATCAAGGTCAGTCATCTTCAGTACACATCTGCACCTTCACCAGATGCATACATAGTAGTAATTTGGAAAGCCTAGCTTTATTTCTTCATGTTATATCATATTCTAACACGCTCCACGTTATAGCCGTGCGCTGATTGGTCCAGACCTCAAAACATACGGAGATTATCACACGATAATCTTCATTTGTTTGTTGTGATCTGTTTCATTCACGTGCCGAACTGGTGACGTCTCATTCTTGTGACGCAATGCTACAAATCTGAGCAACGATTGGTTCATTCACTGCGCAGTGGGCGGAGTTCACACAGCTGCAGCTCGTGAACGGACAGCACGCGCGAGCATGGCCTGCAAACCAGTCACGAAAATCTTGCATCAAAACGGGATAAATTTGCAGAAAATTTGCCATTCCGCTTAGGAAATGAGGAAATAGTTATCATTGTGCATGTTAGAATGGAGTTAATGACCTTCTTATTGAATATTATGGTGTAATAATTTTTCGATGTTTAGTTTTAGACCTCATCAAAAAACCTCGCGGCTTCGCCGCTCGGTTTTTTGATTGACGGTCTAAAACTAAACATCGAAAAATTATTACACGATAATATTCACTAAGGCGGTCATTAACTCCTAAATAAGCAGTATATGACCTATAAAAAATAGGTCAAGATCAGTCAACTGGGATAGGCTTCTAGTCAATCACTAGTCAGTTGCATATGTAATATGAATCTGGAGACCCTAGCTTAATCCTTCAAAAAATATAGCAAATACTACAATTTGACCTTGATAAATTAGGTCAAGGCCGATCATTTTCAATATGCTTCTGACCCTTCACCAGATGCATACATGGTATAAATTTACAATGCCTGGCTATAATTCTTCTTGAGATATCGTGTTCACAAAGAAGATGGACAAACGGACAGACAGACGGACAGACGACGCTGACGACGACAATACCCTTCGGGCAAAATACCCTTTGCCCGAGAGGTAAAAACACAATTGGTGACAAAAGGAACAACTTTGATAGATGCAGTGACCCCCAAAACAGATCACGCTTCGATAGTCCTTGACCACAGGCACGTGCTCACAGACAAACTTATTCTTCAGATAATCAAATGGTGACCAATTATACAGTTTGACCTGGTGACACAGTAAAAATACGTCAATCTCACTGATCATAGAAAAGCTGCCATTTCGTGAACACATGCATGTACGTTTGGTGCACGAAGGCATACTCATTTTTTAGACAGGGTAGTATCGAGAAAACAGAGATTGACGGGCGGACGTACGTATATAGCAATACACCTAAAGCAATTTAGGCCGTAGTCCCTGACTGGAAGAGTATTTAGGGTAGTTAATAACCTATGCTTTATTGTTCTTGGGATATGGTTGTGACAAGTGACTAATGCACCAACTTTGAGCCAGTGACCCCCAACATATATATGTCATTCTCACTGACATTCGAAAGGTTACTGCTGGATGACATAAAGGCATTTGTGGAAGTATTTTGGTAGTGGTAACAAGTAATTGATGAAACACTGACACATTTTGACATGGTCACCTGGAAAATAAGTCAATCTCTCTGATTATTGACACTGAGGCTTTTACTCTGTGACCGTATATATATGCTTGCGTGATATCAGTTTGCGCTCCGAGGCATATTCATTCTCGAGATATGATGATAACGATAAAATGGAGACGGACAGACGTACAGATGACAATATACACCAATGTAATTTTGGTCGAGAGACAAAAAGTATTGATGATTGTTAAAAGTATGGCGATCTTCATACTTATCAGGAGATATTATTACATAACACATCAAGGGAGGAGAGGTCGGTGGCATCCTCCCCAACGCGCATGCTCCGTTTCACAGGCTCCATTATCCATCCCCCAGCGAGGTGGGGGGGGGATCGGTGAGAAAATCTCCTGGTTCTGCGATGTTTTCGTAAAGATGCATGCAGTTATATTGTTGAACTCAGAAAGCTCAGATTGTCCGCGGAAGATATCGGTGTATGATGATCTCGGACCAAAAGCAGAGGAAGAAATCATTATTGATACAGGCCATACAGACGATAATCCATGTGTCCAGCCTTTGACAACCCAATCCCCAACTTTGATGTTCGATATACGCGCAAGGGCATATTGATTCTTCATTTACACTCAAATATGAAATCCAGCAATTACAAAACGATATACTCTAATACGTGCAATGAATATACACTCTTAAAACGGAAGTGTTGTACCGGTACTCTCAACATTGTAAATGTTGGAGGACGGACAGGATAAAGTGTTATATTTGTAACACCCTTAGAAAGTGTTGGGGGAAAATATGTTATATTCAACATTGTATTACAGTCTATTCTATTGTATTTTATTTCGAGATATACGTTCGTACGGTACCAGTCCATACAAGTATGGAACCTACATGATCCAACTTTATAGTTTTGGCTCACTGCGGGTGTGCTATCATCATGGTTCAGAAGTTGCAACCATGAAAGTTTGTGCGTATTTTGCCGGACGGTCGGAACAGTAGCAGTCTTCGAGGAGATAGAGAGAGGAATTAGGGTGGGAGCTCATTGGCAGGGCTTCGTGTTTAGCGCGAGTGATAGGTCACCTGCACGCAAACACTCGCGTAAATTCATGTCACGAGAGTGACTTTTATCTCACGTAAACTGCTACATTTTATATTGTATTATATTGCAATCACTCGCCTGACTTTTAAATACCCTCTCCTAAATATTTTGACGCGAGCTAAAAGCCCTGATTGGGTTCAGTATATGATGAATTTCAGCTTGACGGAATTACATTGGACCCACGTTATCAGTATTACTTGTCTGTGGGAACATCAGTTAAGAAATATGATTTTTCCTAATCCTATTACTAACAACTGCACGATGAGAAAAAAAAACAAAAAAAAACATGTAGAATAAAATCGTTTTTTAGTTTATGATGGATTTATTTCATAAAACGTACAAAGAAAATGGGAAGGGTTTTGACCATGCATGATGATGAAACGTCAGCCCAAACACCAGAAATAATTTCTTTGTATTTGTTTTTGTTTCAATCCAAAACTTCAGAAATTTGATTCTTCAGACTCGAAATAACTCTTAAGACAACAACATAATTATGAAGAGTGGTTGATCAAAAGTACTCCCTGATCATTTTAATATTTTTGATATTACCGGATTTCCCCTGTGGCAAATACATGACAGCTCAAATGGAAATCATATTTGCACATACCATACCCATTTTTATTTGTTATGTCTGGAAGTTTAATTATTTGAAATACCTGAAATTGTTTTTGGGGTATATTTTGTTACATATTTTTTTTTTTTTTCAATGGGCATTTATTGCCACAGAATTTTTCTTATATATTTACGGACAATGCATTCAAATATTAATTGTTACCCATCATATTTGTATCTACTTGGAACTTAGTAAATACAGTCCGAATACATGAATACTACCTTTTCAAGCTTATTTGTATCGGTACACATACTATTTACAGAACGTCTGTGCCGAAGTGATACTCCACTCAAATAAAATAGAAAAAAAATTAATAATAAAAAAACCCCCAAGCAATTACATCAATTTCAACCACAAATACCATTCAGTATTAAATTTGTCTATCATATCATTTTTCATAGCAATATTGACTGCTCAATATATAGGAAATCTTTGACATCGTGCTGTAAACCAGCAATGTGTACAATTTTTCCTTGACATCTACATTTGTAGATATAATATTTAGTAATCAGAAGAATGAAGTTTATCGGTTTATAATAACTTTCAGTTTTTGTTATCGTGTTTTGAATAACATCGTATTGCACTTGATCACGTGACATTCGAATGCGGTGTGACGAACTTACATTGAAGTTAGTGACCAATCTTTTATTGGATTGAAAATTGAAAGTTATGCACTACGACTCTATTTTATCAATTTTATTTTATTCATGTCTGAACATTCCCAGAATCTACTGTCACATCAGGCAATGCACTTCCGACTGGAGATAAAATGGGGATAATTAACATGGGCAAACTTTAATGAATGGCATTAGCAGGGTTTTGGAACTGTGTGACAGTATTATATTTGGTTACAAATTTCGTGAAATTCATACCGTACGATATAGCTAAATAATATATAGACCTCTAGTGCCTCATTCTAGAGGGCTATATATTATTTATCTACGTACGATACTGAGTTTTAATATTGGGGATATACCTCCTCCCCCCCCCCCCTCCAACTTGCGGACAGCTACCTGTGGGTCGGAGGTCTCCCACCCGAATGTTTCCGATTATTTGGTTGACATCGTCTAATACCCCAGTGTGCAATAGCTGATGTTTCTGAAATACATGTACTTATAAATAATAGTGCCGTTTCTTTTTGCAAACGTAACAACAACAACAACATTACATTGGCGCCTCGGAAACCGATGACGTAATTTGTACAAATATGCGTCAGAATTGACCTTGTATCTTCGCCAGTAATCGTAAGACTAATTAATAAAATACCGCATCTATTGTCCCCACATGTAGGCCCTACCAACATATTTCTAGCCAAATATCACCGCTAGCTTGGTCGTTGATGACGATGTTCATCCTGCGTTCATCCGCTGAACAGTGTTGGCGCGAGCTATCCATGGCAACGTTGAATGACCTTATGATCAAGGAGAAAAGACGACATATATTGTCTTCAAATTAAATTGCTAAGCCCAGGCACCTGAATTGTGTTTATGTAGTTTAATGATATTGTTATATTGTCATGTAGTTTACATGTGCTCAAAATAAATCGGTGGTATCGAGTCACTGCGAGAAATAGTGCCAGAAATGTTCAGTGCGAGTGAACGGGAGACAACTCTATCGTGCGGCCATATAAGTTTGAAGCTGGCATATTCATAATGATGTTAATTAATTGTTTCCATGTGAATATTTCATTAATATAGACGAAAAAAGTGTGACTTTAAATGGTGGCTGTTTATAATGTAGTTTTCATTATAGCATTTCCATTCATTTGACTTAAGTGGAGACATTTGAATATTTGCCATAATAATATGTGTTATAGTTGTCTTTCACTCTGTTCATATTTTCTATCACCATCATTGTATACCTTGCAGGCCCTGTGTATGATTCACAAGTAGATGACATTAGCAAGAATACAGCAACAGTCAAATATCCAATAAGATTTACTTCCAGTAAAGAATAAACGATATACATGTATGTATTAAAAAAAAAAAAATCTAGCATATTCATTCACAAAACGGCGACGGACGGACGGAAGGACGCTGAGATGTACATGATGACGACAATATCACAATGCCACTTTGGCCGAGAAGTAAAATCACCCTCTCGATAACTAGCCCACATAGCAACCAGTTATCGTGGTCGTTTTGGCTTTAATATTATATTTTTCGGCAAAAAAAGGTAATTTGTAATTTGCAGTTTAAAAGAGTGGTAAAGCCCAAGGGGCTTCAATATACGCCCGCATATCTGGAATTACATTGGTCCAAATTTCAAGGTTGTTTAATAGCCTTGATTCCAATTGGTAACTAGCAATCCAGAAAAAGGTCTACAATTTTGTGCTTCTGAGAATGTAACATTTGTCACATCTTATATTGAATGATAAACTAAAATGAGCTTAACTCTTGGTAAATAGTTGACCTTGGAGCAAGAGCCGAGAGCTCACATATCCCACACTGAAATCGACAATAGTCAAACACAAGAAAATAGTAGTTTTCCCGTTAAATTAGTAAATGTATGGTTTTTATTTCACAACAGTTTAACTAAATGTAGCTGTTTCAAACACGGCAGGCAACTCCACAGGACAAATGCCATATGCATGTAGGGGAGATAACTCTGAATATTCCAACCCAACACATATAGTCAGCTAAACTTGATTCAGTTTTGGGGGACCGTGACCTTGACCTTTGACAAATTGATGTATGGCTCCTCTTTGCCATGCGAGTAAGGTATACTCAAAGTTTGGTACCAATCCATACCATGAAACTAGAGATATCGCATGGACAACAAATGTTAAGGGATGAATGGACAGAACTCAACATCGCATCACATGACCTCGTCTTCGACAGGCATATGAAAATGTGACTTTTAATGATTTCCTGATTTTGGGGTCACAGTGACCTTGACCTTTGACCTTGACCTAAATTTTGGTACACGACACATCGTCTTCCCTCAATGTATCAATGGACACAAAAAATCATGATTTTTATGAATTTCATGATTTTGGGGGTCAGTGACCTTGACGTTCGGCCTTGACCTACATTTTGGTACGTGACACATCATGTCCCCTAATGTATCTACTGACACAAAAAAAGTAATTTTCAAAGATTTCTTGTTTGATTCTGGAGTTACAGTGACCTTGACTATTGACCTTGACTTACATTTGGTATGTGACACATTGTGCCCCCCTAATGTATCTACTCGCACAAAGAAATGTTATTTTTAATAATTTCCTGATCTTGGGGTCACAGTGACCTTTGCCCTTCGACCTTGACCTACATGTTGGTATGCGACACTTCATTTCCCCCTATTTGAATCCACTCACAAAAAATTTGAATTTTTTAATGATTTCCTGATTTTTCGGTCACACTGACCTTTGACCTCTGACCTTGACCTACATTTAGTATGCAACACATCGTTCCCCCCTAGGGCATCCACTCACCAAAAATTAGAACTGTAGGTAGAAAACTGTCAACGATCAATGATTTCCTGATTTTAGGCAACAGTGACCTTTGACCTCTGACCTCGACCTAAATTTTGGTATGCGACACATCGTCTTCACCTAGCGTATCCACTCACAAAAAATTGCAACTATGGATAGAAAACGTTCACAGATATAGACCGGACACGAACACTTCAGTGATTTCCTGTTTTTTAGGCCAGTGACCGTTGACCTCTGACCTCGACCTTCATTTTGGTACGCGACACATCGTCTCCCTGTAGGGTATCCACTCACCAAAAATTGGAACTGTAGATAGGAAACTGTTTCAGATATACACCGGACACGAGAACCGGACAGACGGACGGAAACCGCCATCACATAATACGTCCGCCTTCTATCGGGCTTATAAAAAAATCAGGTCGTTCTGATTGAAAAGTAGAAATAGTGCAAAAGAATGTTATCCAATTAACTTGAATTACACAGTCTATGACATCACTGGCCTTAATTGTAAACGAAAACGTCAGTATTTTCTGCAGATTTCACTGGCCATTTCTCTTAAACTACTGGCCGTATCTGAATACGACTATAATGCTCTCCAATTCACAATCATTTTTATGTCGATGCCTTCATAGAGATATAGCCAACTTTAAATATGTCGTGATATCTTTTATAGTTTCCCAATGTCGCACTATATGTACTGCAAGGACACGATATGGATTTCGCCTTATCCACAGCAGGCTACGTCAGTCACTGTGACATTGTATGGATGCTCGAACATAACATTGCTGGAACAAAAAACCCCCAGAACTCTAGATGGAAAATTGCCGCATTTTTTGCGGGCGTACCCGGTATAAAAATTTGAAGGTCGAGGCCATCGTCGATTGGTTTCTGGTCCATCTCAGCTCCATCGTCTAGCGTGAATATGTGAGATGCATTTGGAAAGAATGGTATAATTCGTCAAGAAATAATCTAATATATCGAGAGACAAACGGACGATGCTGATGACAATACCCATCCGTCAAAATTGTTTGAGGCATTAAAACGAGACAGGTATAGTTATCTTCACTTGCTGTACAATGGGCAGGATCAATTCTACTTCCACTCCTCAAATCTCATTATTAATCAGCGGTGGAATTTGCCAAGTTTATCAACAGGATAATTCCCTCTAATTGATTATGATTTAATATCCACATCCGTCTGTCCATAATGATACAAGCTAGGCCTACTAATGAACATTTTATGTTCTTCCTGTATACAAACTAAGCTAGATATGTACAAACATGACATCAGTTATATATCATACATCTCCTTATAACAATTATCATGTTGGGTTATCACATGTCCAACCTGTTAACACATGTTAACTTGTTATCACAGGTCTAACATGTTATCACATGGCCTGGTCAGAGAAGTTCAGATCTGTTGAAGGAAAAATTCAACGATCGCTTAACCCTTAAGTGTAAAGCAGAAGTGCGTTTACTTTGGATCTGAAACCGTCGCAGAACTATAACTCGATATTAACTTAACGTCATGTAACTGTACCATAATTGACGAGGCCATGATATAGACCTAGAGTCACAGAGAGAAATGGAATGTAATCTGCCGGCAGACCTGTCCGAAATACCAGTCACTATCATATGTAGCCGAAATTGTCCAAACCTAGATAAAATATGGAATCAGTGTAACCCCAAAACTTGTAGCTGTATAAATAAGTGATACCATGCAGGTTCAACTCGGTAATATCCGCAACTCCGGCAAAAAAGACTTGTTTAGCATTGTGAGTTGTCATTTTTGCTACTGGTACGCGAGTAGTAGGCAAAACACTGATTCTTTATATTTGACCTCTGTGGGGGTTGGGGATAATGGTAAAAGTTTACGTGACTTCCGGGTCATCGCGCCTGTCAGTGTGAAGTGCGCATTCCCGGTTACCGCGCACCTCCGAGTCACTGTTGCCACAATTTCATTTCATTCATGAGTTATTAGGGTTACCGTTAGGTTTAGTGTTAGTGACTTTTATGCGGGTGGTTGAGTGGGCACCGGTTCCTGTTGCTTCAATGCATTATGCCGAGAAGCAACTGGAACTTGATAATGTGATGTCAAGCAATGTAATATCCCTTGTCTTTGTTGCACCATGTAAGCGTACTGTCCGTGTCTTGTGTGCTGATATAGCTGAAATATTGTTGAAAACGACGTTAAATTCTATTCACTCACTCACTCCTAGTGACTTCTGTTATATATAACATCCACTTGGTCACTCACTGTCAGTCTGTGTCGTTTGTGCATGGACACATGCCATCTGCATGACGCTCGAATCCTAACCATGCAGGGCGAATTTGTCTTGTCACTTTGAGTTAGTGAGTGAAACGTCGCTTTCAACAATATTTCAGTCATATCACGACGAATCAACTGAGCACCACCCAGCTAAGTTGCGTCTCTGCTGCTTCAAAGAAGAAATCTTTGAAGCAGTATGGGACCAGACACCCTCCATCCATCCCATAAAGCACTGAGGACAGCACACAAGACAGAGACAGGACGATTACATGGTGCAATAAAGACAAGTGATATTACAGTGCTAGACATCACATTATCAAGTTCCTGTTGTTTCTAAGCAAAATAGATTGAAGCAACAGGAACCCGTGCTCAACGGACACCAACCAACCACCCGCCTGGACACTTTGAACGTGAGCATACCCACGCCACGATATGTGATGGTCTTCACTGCAGCAATTAGACAAGACCACATATTTGAACGTACTCATTCAGCATGATGCATTTGGTTGTATTAATTCATAAAATATCAAGTCCGACATTGTCTAGCTATAGCTGTTTAAAACCATAACGTCATGCATCTTGCCAGAGTAAATTACGGGAAAATTCATGACATCACAACATTTATGAATCGCGAGAAGTGCCTGAGGGCGTCCTAGAATACCAAGCTCGCATGATGTGATATTCTCGCGTCTGAGCATTATATTCTCGCGTCCGAGCATTCTAGTCCAGCGAGACTCTCTACTACGAGAAGAGACTCTATGGTAAGTAGTAGCCATCCCCCAAATTTGGAGGGTGGGGGGATGCGGTAGAGGAGAGAGTCGGCAATCAATCAATCAATTTTTAATTTGGGTGGCGCTTTCAATTTGATAAAATTATGCGCGCCAGGTCGTTGCATTGAGTTTGATGTACAACATAAATATTGATTTAAAATATCCAACTATACGGATTTGTAATGGATTAAAAAACATGTAGAAAAAACAAACTCCAAAGGCGTTATTTAATGTCATGGTGAGGTTAGAGACATAAAAGGAAGGGAGCATATGTACGGACCAACACACTTAATTTAATAGTAATAAAATCCTAACGACCCTATCTATAAAAAATATAAAACTGAATTAAAAAGGCCAATATATCACATGCATATTTTGTTTAAACAAAAATTAAACTCATCATATAGATTTAGATTTGACGATGTGGTGAATAAAAACGAGATTTGATGTAATATCTATACTCATCCTGAGTGAGTCGGCTCGCATGACTTCTGCTTATGATCTTCCGGCCAGTCACCACTAACTGTTCCATCAAATGACGGCGCTAAGCTGTACAGATTAATCTCACTGAAATAGTGATAAACTATCCGACATGTATAACATGTATCGAGAGTAGTATATAAAGCGAATCTGGGGTCTCATTTAAGGGCAGATAACTCTGTTTGAACAATTCCTGGTTATCTCCCCTGATTCGCACATTTCTGCCCCTAAATAAACCCCAGAAGATCTTTTACTACTTATCAAATTGACGTCACTATGACGTCACATCCGGCCACGTGACATCCGAGGTCACAGGTCACATCCGGGTCAAAAGGTCATGAGGCAGATAACTCTGAATAATTCCTGGTTATCTGCCCTGATTCCCACATTTCTGCCTCTAAATAGGGGTCCAGATGCCCTTTTACTACTTATCAAATTGACGTCACTATGACGTCACATCCGGTCACGTGACATCCGGGGTCACAGATCACATCTGGGTCAAAAGGTCAAAGGTCACTTCCGGTCACGTGACGCCCCAGCAATAAAGCCCGACCCCAGTGACTTCCGATGTGAATCTCCCGGAATGCTTGTATGGTCCCCGGCAATATCGCCAGCATTATGCCCAGCATAAATGACAAGTTGGGAACCCTCTCCGCTGAGCGTAATACACGAGGGTATTGCCACGAGATAAAAAGGCAGGACTCCCTGGGAAGGAAGACTTTTAGTAATAAAGATAATCTATAGGTGCTGTACGATGTTATTATGACGACTCTAGGATCAGTGCGATCCCAGGGTCGAGCGTTCATTTCCAGTTTATCTCCGCAAAAAATAAACATTCAAAATGGCGGCGCTGGCTGTGGGGATTCCCTTTTGACATCACGACATCAATCGTACTGCCCTCTGGAGGCAAGGAAGACAACTCTGACTGGGCGAACCCTCTGTGGCGTAAATTCCGGGTCATCTCCCCTGATTCGCACATTTGCATCTATACGGAGAATGCCTGTATGGGGAATACGGGTGGTCATTTTTTTTTCTTTTGGATTTTACTATGGGTTGTGGGATCTTGTTTTCTACGTCTCGAGCTGTAGAACACGATGGGAGGGGTCTAGACGCTAAGCGATGAAATTTTTTTAACAGTTCACGGAGGTCTGGATAGGCCCATACTGACTCAGTGGACAATGTTGAACCTAATGGGATTACAACACATATAAGGGGAGTGGGAAGAGGTGCCGACATACTGACAGAGTCACATACGGAAACCCACACATGCTCATTGCGCTATGGGTTGTGGGATCTTGTTTTTCACGTCTCACCACGTAGAACACGATGGGCGGGGTCCCGAAGCGATTGGTTGAAATTTTTTGAAAAAGTCACTGTGTGAATGCGTAATGGCTAAATAGCCCTGGGTGGACTTTTGGGGGTCTAGGTGAGCTCCTAATGGTTTGATTGGATCGAGTGAGGTGTCATACTGAAGCACTCGTGAAGGAGCATCCGACTGGATGGGTATGACGTGGAACTGACGTCATTCTGCGCTTGCGCAGTAGACAAAGTGTATGGAAATAGACGTTTTGGGGCCGAGCGGGGTCTCAATGGTCCGATTGGGTCGAGTGAGGTATCAAAGTGTTGCATACGCGAGGGAGCATCCGACGGGATGGGTGAGACGTGGAACTGACGTCATTCTGCGCATGCGCAGTAGTCAAAGGGTAAGGAAATAGACGTTTTGGGACCGAGGTGGGCCCCTAATGGTCCGATTGGGTCGAGTGAGGTATCAGTGTGAAGCACTCCTCCAGGGCGATCAAGTCATGGGTGGGTGCATGTAAAATTATGATTTGTCCCGAAAATATAAAAAGCGGCCCGCCAACACCTAGCTTAACCCTTCGGTGCCCTGGTGAAATAGTCCAGAAGATATGATTTTTCTAAATTCCATGGAATTGCCACTAATTCGTCGAACTACAGTGACGCCCGTCAACGCCTTAACGCCCTATCTTAACGCCCTAGCGCTCCATCTGAACGCCTTAACGCCCTAGCATAACGCCTGCACACCATGATGTAGACAGATGAGAGAACAACAACAACAACAACAATGATGAGAGACCAACCATTTTATTCTCTTCAATGTTACATCATACCCACGCTGGGGGAGGCCGCGTTGGGTATGTTTACAATTCAAGTAAGCTCTTGTCCAATCAGAAGCCGCCATTTGCCGCTGTATCTGTCAGATTCGTTCTTGCTCGTTAGATGTATTCTCGCCATTTCAGAAAGTTCAATCTCTGTTCGCTGTAATCTAAGCATCGTCGGGCAGTTCAGGATATTGTTCGGGCAGCATGTCCTAAAACAGTTGTTTGCGCATTCTGATCGCATTTTCCAGAGCCTCGGTTGGGGGTAGCCCCATATACTCTTCCAAGTGACGCTTGGTCTTCATGATGGACCTGTGCGTGGGGTCGCCTTCCATTTCAAGCGGTAGTAGGGTATACTGTTCATAGATCGCCATGGCTGTTTTCCTGATGCTGGGACGCATTTGAACGTACGCCTGTTGTAAGTTATCCTGTCCGGCGTCCTCGATCGCTACAGCATGAGTATTAATAGCTGCTCTCACATCACGATCCCAAATGGTAGGTTCGTCTTCACTTCCTTGGGATGTAGATCAAGCCTGAGATCAAGCTCTCCGTATCAGTAAATAGACTCTCAGCAGTCTCTGTATCTGCATCCTCAGTGGGCTCCTCGGAGTCTGGATGGAAAGTCTTCTGGTGTCGCATCATATCGTAATGTCTGGTGAACGTGCGTTCGCACTCAGAGCATGTATAACCCATGTTGATGGTTGAACGTCGACTGTGCACGTTTGGGAAAACACTTGCTTTTATAGACAGTAACGCCTGTCAACGCCCATCTCAATACCTTAACGTGCTATCCCAACGGCTTATGCATTGTCGATGTCATTAAACGGACATCATTATTTTGGAGGTTATATTTTCCCCGTCTCCAGCTGCGTCTCCATAAAGGTTTGAAATGCTCCATGCAGGGTCAGCAGATTCTGGGCACGGGTAGTTGTGTTGGAACCACTAGGGGCTCACCTAGACCCCAAAACGTCCACCCAGCGCTATTTACCCACTACGCATGCGCACAGTGACTTTTTCAAAAAAGTTTCAACCAATCGCTTCGGGACCCCGCCGATCGTGTTCTACGTGGTGAGACGTGAAAAACAAGATCCCACAACCCATACCGCAATGAGCATATGTGGGTTTCCCATTAGGTTCAACATTGTCCACTGAGCCAGCATGGGCCTATTCAGACCTCCGTGAACTTTTCAAAAAAATTCACCGCTTAGCTTCTAGACCCATCCCATCGTGTTCTACAGCTCGAGACGAAGAAAGCAAGATCCCACAACCCATAGTAGAATCCACAAGAAAAAAATGACCACCCGAATACCCCATACAGGCATTCCCCGTATAGATGCAAATCTGCGAATCAGGGGAGATGACCCAGAATTTGCGCCTCAGAGGGTTCGCCCAGTCAGAGATGTCTTCCTTGCCTCCCGAGAGCAGCACGATCGATGTCGTGATATCAAAAGGGAATCCCCACAGCCAGCGCCGCCATTTTGTATGTTTATTTTCTGCGGAGATATACTGGACAATAAACGCTCGACCCTGGGGTCGCAATGATCCTAGAGTCGTCATAATAACATCGTACAGCACCTATAGATTACCTTTATTACTATAAGTCTTCCTTCCCAGGGATTCCTGTCCTTTTTTCGTGGCAATACCCTCGTGTATTACGCTCTGCGGAGAGGGTTCCCCACTTCTCATTTATGTTGGGCATAATGCTGGCGATATTGTCGGAGACCATAGAGGCATTCCGGGAGATTCACATTGGAAGTCACTGGGATCGGGCCTTATTGCTGGGCCGTCACGTGACCGGAAGTGGCCTTTGACCTTTTGACCCGGATGTGGCTTGTGACCCCGGATGTCACGTGACCCGCCCATGTGTCGCCCATCGTGTTCTACGTGGTGAGACGTGAAAAACAAGATCCCACATCCATACCGCAATGAGCATGTGTGGGTTTCCCATTAGGTTCAACATTGTCCACTGAGCCAGTATGGGCCTTTTCAGACCTCCGTGAACTTTCAAAAAATTTCACCGCTTAGCTTCTAGACCCCTCCCATCGTGTCCTACAGCTCGAGACGAAGAAAACAAGATCCCACAACCCATAGTAGAATCCACAAGAAAAAAAAGACCACCCGTATACCCCATACAGGCATTCCCCGTATAGATGCAAATGTGCGAATCAGGGGATATGACCCAGAATTTGCGCCTCAGAGGATTCGCCCAGTCGGAGTTGTCTTCCTTGCCTCCAGAGGGCAACACGATCGATGTCATGATATCAAAAGGGAATCCCCACAGCCAGCGCCGCCATTTTGTATGTTTATTTTTTGCGGAGATATACTGAACAATAAACGCTCGACCCTGGGGTCGCAATGATCCTAGAGTCGTCATACCAACATCGTACAGCACCTATAGATTATCTTTATTACTATAAGTCTTCCTTTGCAGGGATTCCGGTCTTTTTTGTCGTGGCAATACCCTCGTGTATTACGCTCTGCGGAGAGGGTCTCCACTTGTCATTTATGCTGGGCATAATGCTGGCAATATTGTCGGGGACCATACAGGCATTCCGGGAGATTCACATTGGAAGTCACTGGGATCGGGCCTTATTGCTGAGCCGTTACGTGACCGGAAGTGGCCTTTGACCTTTTGACCCGACTGTGACCCGGATGTCACGTGACCGGAGGCAGAAATGTACGAATCAGGTCTGATAACCAGTAATTGTTCAAACAGGGTTATCTGCCCCATGACCTTTGGCCTTTTGCCCCGGGTGTGACCTGTAACCCCGGATGTCACGTGACCGGATGTGACGTCATAGTGACGTCAATTTGATAAGTAGTAAAAGAGCTTCTGGGAGCTTATTTAGGGGCAGAAATGTGCAAATCAGGGGAGATAATTATGAATTGTTCAAACAGAGTTATCTGCCCTTAAATGAGCCTGGAGATGCGCTTTATATACTACTATCGAGTGATAACTGTGCGCAAAAATGCGAGAAACTGGCGAACTATTTCTTCACAATCAACTGTGAAACGAAGCAATATGAGCTGTCTCCCTTGTTCAAACGTTCACCTGTCCTTTATTAATAAACGGCAAAACAGCTCATAATTATTTTAATTTCTGGGTTAAGATGAATAGATTTTTGGCTAACTTCCTCCATTGTTGTGAAAAGTAAGGCTCATCAACTGACTGCAAAAAATAGTTCAGTAATCTCTTCAAATAATGAAAACAGTCGCTGTTATTTACTGTACTGGCTGGGGTGATCAGTGTCCAGAATAATAGGAACAGAACACGAGAGTGAATGTTGACTAAATTAAGACGGAAAAAGTTCCTTGGAGCGATGATGTAAGAGGGAGCCTTGTTGTCAAAATAGCGGCATGGCTTACCTTACGTGAGAGCACTCGACACAGGCTCGTAGTATATATAAGCTTTAGTGATCTCGCCCATCACTGGTAGGAATCGATATTGGCATCCATGTTTAAACTCCTTGCAGGTGCATTATCATGCCGAAACTCTGAGCAGTGCATGTCACCTGTAGGACTTCCGTTGCCATGTTTTCGCCTTGAGATGAATAGCCAGCAGAAGCATCTCAAAGTAGACGAGATCCTTCGGAGGAGAATCAAGGGAATGTTCAATTCATTTAGATATATATTTTATCTCCTAATAATGGAGAATACAACGAGGCCTATGTGAGCGGAGATACATCCTATAGTATGTGGTGTACCTCACGTGCGGCTGATCACAACCTGTACCAATCTGGTCCTCTTTACGCGGTAAGACTGACCATGGGATCGTGTGTCAACCACCTCGCTGGGGGTCTAATAACACCCCAGCCACCAGTCAGATTTTTGGACCGGATTCGGGTCCTTCGCGCACATCGCCGGAAGTGACATCATATATACTAAAATAGATGTTTACCGAACATTTCGATTACTTTTCAAGTCTGCATAATACCTCTGTTAACCTTGCGTTAAAAGGAATTATCTGGAGATAATTTTCCCTGTTTATCTGGGCAGAGCATATGAAAAGTAGTTCGCTCATGTGCAACACTAAAGGAGTTGTTCGGCCGGATTCAAACTGAACCGTGCGTTGGTTGGTTGCCCCTATACGTCATAGCAACGTAGTAAAGGTCAACTTCCGCTATTGGTGGCAGGGATGGTAATGGAGCCTGCGAAATGAAGCATGCGCTGTGGGGAGGTTGATCGTGCGTATCCATTTTCAGCCTATTTTCGGTAACTGTTAGAGGGAATTCCCCGAAATCAACAACACGTAATGTCGTCAGCCAATCAGCTAAACCCTACCGACGTAACTTCAACGCGCCATTCTCGAGTCATGTGCTGTCCTACTTTTTTCAAAATTACCGATCTAGAACGCCTCTTGGATGATAGGAAGTTATTCGTATCTGTATCCTTTGTAAGCTCAGACAATATATGTTTCGGAAGTAATATGAAAAACCTGTAATTTATCAGATTTCTCGAGTCTGTATCAGATATCGCTCCGCAATAATGGCGACACACGATTCGCAAGACATCTTATGGATGGCGAAGTGTACGCAAATGACAGCTGTACAGTCCCTACACTATTAATGCGCGAGGTCAGATGACTTCGACGGAATCGGCCGAGCGGTCGCGAATGACATGAGAGTCCATTTGTGTACACTTCGCCATCCATAAGATGGCTTGCGAATCGTGTGTTGCCATTATCGCGGAGCGATATCCGATACTTGACCGTATACTGTTCGGTCTGCTTATTTTGAAGAAGTAGAACAGCACATGCATGACTCGAAAATGTCGGGTTACGTTGGGTTACCAACCTGTAACCATCTGGGTCATCTACACGCGGTAAGACTGACCCTGGGATCATGTGTACCCATTTTCAGCCTACTTTCGGCAACTGCAAGAGGGACTTTCCAGAAATCAATGCCACGTGACTTCGCCAGCCAATCAGCTAAAGTCTACCGACGTAACACGCCATTTTCGAGTCATGTGATGTCCTACCATACCTCTTGGATGATACGGAAGTCATTCATACCTATATATTTTGTAAGCCCAGGCAATATCTGTTTCTGAAGTGGGATGAAAACGTGTAATTTATCAGATTTCTTCAGTTTGTTCTCCGCCGGATGATGGCCGAACAGAATCCGGTAAAGTACAGGATATCGCTCCGCGATAATGGGGACACACGACTCGCAAGTCATTTTATGGATGGCGAAGTGTACGCAAATGGTTGGGTTACGTCGGTAGAGTTTACCTGATTGGCTGGCGACATCACGTGGGGTTGTTTTCGGGTGAATCCCAGTTGTCGAAAGTAGGCTGAAAACGAATACACACGATCTCAGGGTCAGTTTCACCGCGTTTAGATGACCCAGATGGTTACAGGTTGATGAGAGTCGTGAGTTCACTATTCCGAAGGCATGACTCTGTTGAGAATGGCGTTTGTGCTCAAGACTCGCGAAAGACCGCGGGATAACCCTATTCCGGGTTGTGTGACATCACCCTGCCCATGTCGTATTCAGTTCCTTAACCGAGCAGCCAGTTTTCTTCTCGTTAACTTCGACTCCGAGCTAGTTCCGCTTATCGGCCGATGGTTCGAATTCAGGCTATAAATTCTAGAGCTCGGTTATAATATGTTCCAACCAAGTTGATGGCATTCGTACAAAGAGATCAACGGTACAAAGAGGAGCATGCGCTGTGGAGAAATGAGTGATATGCGAACAAAGTCAAACAGTAACCAAAGCGGCCAAGCGCTGTTTAAAAATCCAGTCAATATTTATTTTATGGCCAAAGAAATCGCCTGAGCTCAAATATTGTCTTCCGTCGGTGCTGTGCCATGTCAAACGTTACATATGCCAATTAGGAAGCGAGTATACCCACGATGGTGATGGCGGTACTGTTTGACCTAACCCATGCCATGACTGCAGCACGCAATCAGACAAGACCATTTGAACATATCTATTCAGATTCCGGTTGAATTACCGTGACTAATACAATATCAAGTCCGACATGTTCTAATCGGCTGTGTAAAATCCTATATATGATGCAACAGGCTTGATGCAGCACAATCTTAATAAATTAATATCCTATCAATGCTCCCCAATCGTATATGTCGCTATTTAGGATCTTACTGATTTCAATTGAATTTGGTGTTTAGAGCGCCCAGGTCGTGAATATTTAATAGTCTTATGACATCACGGCCGCATTTTAACTACTTTACTTGCAGACGTATAGAGGGGGGTAGGGTCATCTTATCCGCTTTAACCCAAGGTTTATGCCAAGGACCAGTCCACATTTCTACCCCACTTTTTGGTGCCAGTCCGCGGCGGAAGAGCGGCAGCATCAGATGACACCCCCACAGCGTGGGGCCTGGTTCGGCTGAACCAACGAAAAATCCCCTACCATTATATTCCCTTCAAAGCACTATGAAGTTCTCGGGATTGGTCAACACTCGCGTTAGTGCAAGCCGGTTAGATCTCACAAGCGACATATCCAAACAGGGGAGCAGATAGGATATCATTTTAATTAGATTGGATGCAACACGTCGTCGGAATCGTACAAATTAGTGGAGTATGTGTGGCCGAGACGCAGCGAATCTGGAAGTAAGAAACTCACCAATCTTGTTATACTATTGTCAACAATGATCGTTGATTTGAAATAACACACATGCATGGGCATCTTTAATATATGGCCTTGACATCATTTTTCACACGGTTTTCCGTAGATTGAGGGATTAACGTGTATATGTTTTGTTATATCGATTACCCGCACTTCACTGGCATGTATGGTCTAAGTATATTGGCTTTATTATGATATATTGAATCCTCGGCAACTTTAGAAGGAAATTGTTTTCACGGTATATTTGTTTTGCTTTTTTAAGGGTTGGGGTTGTTTACGACATCCCTCCTCCCCCTCGCCTCCCCCAATATTCCGCGACAAAGATACGTGCTGCTGCATATAATGTTCTGCATGTCTTTTAGGGACCCTAAACTCCATGTATTGAACTACCAGATAAAATGACTCGTTTTCAAACTCAGTGCCTCTCATCGGACCCTCTCGTGAATTCAAACTGACAAAAATGATAACCACAGTGAATCGATGACATTCATCGATAATTAAATGGATAACAAGGGTGTTGCTAGAGGGGGGGGGGGGTAGATTGTTGGGTGTGATCAACCCCCTATTTTTGGTTCATACTACATGTAAGGATCACGAGACAATGAATACAATAGCCAAGTCTGGGAACAACAATATGTCTAGATTTCAGCCTTTTCAGCTGCACAAAGACTCAGACAATGGCTTCCTACATGAAGTATCTACCCTATTTTCCTATGTGAGACAGCACAAATGAAGTAACCCTCACAATACATTCTGGCTACGCCCGTGGATAATATTTGGAATCCTTCGCCCAAGGGTCATCTTGGGGATGAACTGGTATAGAACCGTGTGGCACAGAAGTAAACCACCACACATGCACAGATGTCCCACACTTACGGTATGCAATGTTTTTCTTCTTATGTCGCAATTTTATTGAGAAAACATCATCTGGCGAGTTATTTTTAACTTTAACAGCATCATTGCGAATATAAATCTGTCTCGGCAATTGTTTTAGAAATCAGGCTGAAATGGTTGTGTTCTAGGAGAACGTCGGGAAAATAACGGATGTTCATCGCGAGAAAGGTATCACAGGGACAAGATTCTACTGGATTGCATATACATACCCATCTCACACCACATAAATATCGATATTTATGTGGTGTATATGCAATCCAGTAGAATCTTGTCCCTGTGGTATACCGTAGTTTAAGGCGGATCAATACCCGTGCACTGTTGTCTGAGTCTGTCATTGTGATCGTCGTTTTTGGACTGGTAAACGTGGTGAAGAATGGAGCGCTTGGTCGGCGTCGGGCCTCACAGATATGTACTTTGAATAAGAACTTGCATATTAATAATCTCTCGCCAGGACCGTTTATTCATCTAGCAGTCACGCATTTCATTATTTTCCGTCAGATGACTTGACACAGCTATTACATCACTGTTCTTAAATATTTGAATCTATAATACCGTGTGGTCATGCCGTACAAGATGGCCAAATTAACATCTACAATAAAAGCGTGTCTGGGATACAAACCATCACAGGGATCAGTTTTGGTCCTTGTGATATTTTTAGTAATATGCAGTCAGTATATTGCCCGTGGGGTCATATGACTTCTTGTCAGTACTGTAAAATCTTTTTCCATTACCCTTGTTGATATCGGAAATTCAATTTCCGATATCGAAAATTCGAATAAAAAGCACTTTGGCTTGCCATACTTGTTATATTTTACATTTAATAATTACCCGTTTTATAATAATGGCTCGCGCGACATGAGCTTGACTGATCTACCAAATCTAGCGTAGAACCAGGCAACAAACCTTAAAATAACGGGATGTGGGTTAATTCAGATTAATTAAGATAATACTGCACTGAGCAAGCGACAATGCTGTTGTATAATCGGGAATATTCGCCCTCACTCATTATCTTCATCAATCCGATGTTACAGAGAGACCCGTTATTTCGAGTTTGATGTGGATGGTTTGGATTGATGGGTATGATGGATGAAGCCCGAAATAAAACAGCCAATTCCTGCTCTAATAAATGAGCTGTTTGTGCTGACCTCGATGAACCAGGCCAGATATGTGTCTTTGTCTGTATTTTCCTACGAAGTAGGCTACAGATCGCAAATTGTCCGGTAATGAGTCAGTGAGTCAGTCAGTCCATACGAATCCTTTCGTCGGCAAAATAAGGAGAACCATTGACATTAGAACCTTTATTTTTGGCATGAACGTGCATTAGGGCATTGTTACCAGCAAGTTCTGATCTGAAATAATTCTGATTAAAATTAGATTTATAATTAACACTTCAGTATATTGTTATAGATATATGTAAACTGTAGCCTTTAACGTGTATCCTATTTCACATCCAAACATTTCATCATTGACCACATCAGGCTTCAAATTCAGGTCAAATTACCCACTGATGGTGAAGTATCCTACATCAACCAATTAAGTCAGCCTGGTGCAATAACCCAGCAGAAGAAAGAAAGATGTGGTATCATCCTTCAGATTAGTCTGTGTGAGCAACAATGATAAAAGTTTACTGAGGGTGAAACAAAGCCATGACGGCTGTTTAAAGGGTCTTAATTTATTTTCTTTGGGTAGAATTTAACTAGATAAAGTAACTTTGATCATCATGCCAAGAAAACTGTGGTCCGTTTTGCTCCAGCGTTTTATCGCGTTTAATGAGTATCAGTTACCACCACCGAGTCCTGTGCAGCTAAAAATACCCTGTCATTGATCCACATTCCACTGTATGCCACATGGCCCTATTACTGAGGTTAATCTTAACGTGCATCTGGGACAATTCCACAATTGCCCGACAGCATAGGCCTACTGCATATACCCTCAAACAATCAGCGCTGTTTGCATAACTTAAATTGTTAAACCATATCATTGAAATAATATAGCAGAAAACATTGATGTGAGTTATGATATGTACACTATGACCAAGACATGTTCATAATGTGCTAATCGGATAGTTAGGACAATCATTACTTTGCATCAGAGAGTGTGTGACTTGGATTCAAGGGTTAAGACTTTGGAGGGAAATACAATTTTGACAGCAGAAATATGACCCCGCCATTTGCTGATTAGAGCGATAAAACAGGGTAGGCTAAATGGACCCTTTTGAATGCAGTATTTCTTGGCATGGATGTGAAAATATGAGGACATACTTTGGGGTTTTTTTGTACCTCTTGAATATTGACTATATATCACACTTGGATATAATTTGAACAAAAAATTACATGTGTAAACAAAATATGTCTAAATTTCTCTTGTCATTTCAAATCTTGATCCATTTTGATTCCTCGATTAGGGGATACAGAATCACTGCCACGGAGTGTGTTGGTGTGTCACAGCAATGCAATTCCGATTCACACAACGAAGCTGAGGTGGTTTAACGTTTATCAATGAAGAAAATCACCGATCAACCGCCATAGAATATAATGTGAAACAAGAAAACCGGAATAGTACATTCATCAGATTGCCGATACCCAAAATGTGTTGTCTCATATATCTAGATAACAACGTGATGTAGAGACGCTATTTATTCGTCTTTGTACCGGTTATGCTCAGGAGAATGACATAGAATCATTATTATCTTGTGCATAGAAGGTGTTGGTCTTGAGTTGAATTACCGTAAACTACATAAATGCTACCTTTCTACCATAGTACTATATATAAAAATATGTTGTATTGTTGGGAAAATAATGTGATTCAAAAAGTTGTTTTGATCCTGGACAAGGGCACTGAAAACCATTAAAGAGATGTAAATGTATTTTCACACGTAAAGCTTGAAATCTACTGAATCTATATTATTCAATCTGTTTCCTTTAATTAAAAAATTGTAAAATAAAATCGGCGATCGTTATTTATTTTTGGAATGAAGGCGCATTAGGAGACTTACCAACAAGTTCTGAGCTGACCTACTTTTGATGAAAATTTCTGGTGATTTTTGATGAAAATCACTAGCGATTCTGACTTGGGCGGTGCCCATCTTAATATAGGCAGGATTTCAACTGGGGGTGTAATTTAAACAAAAACATTACATGTGTAATTATGTCAAAAGATTTCTTGTCATTTCAAATTCTGATTCCTTGATTAAGGGATACAGAATCACTGCCACGGAGTGTGTTGGTGTGTCACAGAATCACTGCCACGGAGTGTGTTGGTGTGTCACAGATTCACATCAGCCCAGTAAGTGGTAAACTATTCATTCAATCCCATCACTTTTGATCTTCAACAAAATATTCAATGCTGTTTTAATCGAAAATTTCTGGTGATTTTTGATGAAAATCTCTGGTGATTCTGACTTGGGCTGCATGTGCCCATCTTAATATAGGAAGGATAGGTCCTGTGACGCAGTCACACTGCCATGTGTATAAGCGTAGGCATAAAAAAATATCTACTCTTCTTATGTTGTAGGCCCTACATTCATATCGACCATAAATACGACGGAGAGTAAATCTTTCCAGCCAGGGTCATCAGCCTTTAAACATATGATTCAGATATTACCGTTGACGTCAATGTGCTCTACAACCGTTGAAGTAAATGTGCTCTACATAAACTCTCCTGTGAAAGTGGAAAACATACTGGGTATATGTATAGCCGTATATATTAGAAACACCACATGGAGCCTTTGGCTATGTCTGTATGACCGAGTCCAGTCCCGGTACATGTACCGTATAGCCCTGTTTGCAGCTGAATGCCAACATCATTATTGAACACGAAAATAGAACACACCCGACACTCTTAAACAAAGCCATGACGGAGCGCCATGGCTGTATATTTAATATTTAAGCTATTAGTTAAACGAGACAGAAACGTCGAGAGAAAAGCTATAGGAAATCCTGCGGAAGGTATTTCGGTGCAACAGTTCATGGAACGGAGGATGCGGAAACCAGTTAACAATAAAATACTACATAAGATGCTGAACAAAATGGGATCCATACCGTCGCAAACTGATGGAGGATGTTCATCCACTTGGAGGGCCCGGCACAAAGAAAATCGGCAGACAGGAGCTCGACGGCAGATTTATCAGAGCAATAAGACTTCCAAGCTTTACTCACCAAATGGAAATGTTCGTCGGCAATCCCTGCCTCCTACCTCGTACAGTCTGAAACGGCCAGCATGTTTTTACAGTGTGCTCTCTCGTCATGCGAAGATCGGTATCGACTGATGAGACTGGAGCGTGCCATTTTGGATAATAGGGAGACGAGGCTGTTTGCCATAATTTCGATCGCATCTTCATCACAGACCTTCACTAATATGACTACTTGTGAAACCGTCACAGCGATACGCTTTATCCCCGTTTACCCTTTTTGGGCTGACAGGGTGAACGAATTGTTAATAGAACTATCAAGAATATTAAACGGCTGCTAAATGGTGCCGCTAGGTTTATTGTTATATATAATACACGCAAGTTATCTATACATTTGTGTCCTACAAGGATTATATTCCTGACAGTCTAAAAAGTCTGTCTAAAAGACAGTTTTGCTGTCCCGGGTGTGGTAAAAATTATATTGGGCAAACAGAAAGATGTTTACTGACCAGATTGAACATTCTAATCCTAATAGTGAAATTCACTCCCATGTTATATGAAATGTGATGCTTTCCAGCACATTTATGACTCAATGCTATTTCCAGACCGTAATATCAGGTCGGTCAAGGAATTAAACCAACTGCACATATGCTACTACCTTGCACTATAATAATTGACTATGTTAGGCACTGAAGTGTGGTTGTTATTCAAGCCGGAAGCTATTGCCAAGAAAGAAAAAATTCCTGACCTCAATCATGGTTTGAAAGCATCTAAAGAATTAATTGTGTTCAAATGAGTACAAGTCATTGTTTATAGAATCCTTGTATCAAGCATAGCTTGATATCATGTAAAGAATTGTGTTCAGGTTTATTGTTTTGTAAAACTGCTCACTATATATAGAACCTTCAGCTTGGAAGGTGAACTGTTTTATTCACCCCGTATTTTCTCTTGAACAACTGCTACCTGTATATTCCTGCATGACGATGGTATAACCTGTACCGAAATATAGAATATCACAATGACTTCACTTTTAACTTACATACCGTACTAGTTTATGTGAAACTATATATGTGTGACATATACGCTTTATGTTGTAAATAATCTTGATTACCGTGCATAATGTTGAGAACTACTAATGGACCCTTCATCTGAAATAGCGCTATACATGTGATTTACATATACAACTTTTTTGTAGACAACTTTTAAACAATCGTACTGATTTGTATTGTGTATAGTTTCACTCAGGTATATATGTCCACCTGCACAAATCTAGGTAAAGTATTTTTGTATTTTCCTAGATTGCATTCATTCACATGCCTCTGTTATTGTCTTATAAGACTACCTCATACATAATTTACACCTAAAATATATTTTGTTTTCTATTTTTTTCAGTCACGAATTCTCTGACCAGATAAAGACAAGCTGAGAGGACCACAAACAACTGGCCGATATTCAGTCTTCCGTTTGATAGTGGATTTACTGAGCTGGTCACTGACATTTCTAAATTATATCCATGTTTTGCCGGAACTGTACAATATTATATACACATGTTATATTCATTCACAGTCATATATGGAAAACAGTCACATAACCCAACCCACACAATAAACCTACGATTCACACATATTCATTTACATGACGGCAAACTGTCGTATAAACAAAGCACTTGCAGCGTTTACACATATATACACCGCTTCACCTTGCCGTCTCTGTAAAATATATTCTGTTCTGTTATATCCTATTCTAGTTGCCTAGAAAAGAGAATGACGGAGCATTGAGAACAACACCGTAATTGGCACTATGGACTATACGTCATCAAAACGAAATCTGTAGTCTTATGTGTTACAGTGAGTTGGTGGAGGACAGCGGTATCTCAATCTTCGTACCCGTTCACCAGTAATACATTCAATAATGTGATTTTCAACA
Source organism: Hanleya hanleyi (assembly GCA_036873755.1). Classification (NCBI taxonomy): domain Eukaryota; kingdom Metazoa; phylum Mollusca; class Polyplacophora; order Lepidopleurida; family Hanleyidae; genus Hanleya; species Hanleya hanleyi. The sequence goes on from JAVTVY010024403.1 coordinate 75,446, forward strand.
GACAGAATTTAGAATATTGGCGCCCCATTCGATTGAATGATTTGCGCCATGCCATTGATATTGCTTCAGTAAAATAAAAAGTAAACTGTATGAATATAAAAAAACAACTCTCAATGAATTGAACATGCAGAGGGAATATATAGATTTAAAGTGTTATGGCTCAGGGAAAGGCAGGTTATTTTCATGAAGGGGAAAAGTAAAATATATAAAAAGCAATCAATATGTAGGCCATGCAAATTTGTAAAAATTGAAAAAAACAGCAAAAATTATCACATAATCAACACATGCATACACATGCATACACATGCAAAAGCAGGTTGAAAGCAGCATACAAGTAAAAAAAGAATAAATTCCTACGAAGTAGGCTACAGATCGCAAATTGTCCGGTAATGAGTCAGTGAGTCAGTCAGTCCATCCGAATTCTTTCGTCGGCAAAATAAGGAGAACCATTGACATTAGAACCTTGATTTTTTGCATGAACGTGCATTAGGGCATTGTTACCAGCAAGTTCTGAGCTGACCGAATTCTGATTTATGTTTCACTGTATATATAACACAGTACAAAACGTGATGGGATAATGAAATGATAGAGATGCTAATTTTCCATCATTTGTTAGTGCATTCATCTATACTGCTATTATCAACTTGCCATTCTTAATACACACAATTCAGTATATTGTTATAGATATATGTAAACTGTGGCCTTTAACGTGTATCCTATTTCACATCCAAACATTTCATCACAGACCAAATCAGGCTTCAAATTTAGGTCAAATTGCCACTGGTGGTGAAATATCATACATCGACCAATTAAGTCAGCCTGGTGCAATAACCCAGCAGAACAAAGGAAGATGTGGTATCGTCCTTCAGATTAGCCTGTGAGCAACAATGATAAAAGTTTACTGAGGGTGAAACAAAGCCATCCTGCAAGCCACCCAAGGAATTTATCAGCTTGTGTTGGGACATTTTGTTGGTATCATGTAAGTTGTTTAGTAGTTTCCTCATTCAAATCTCCATACCATATTTTCTGTTATTCAACAGACAAATTTCTTTACTGGTTTTAATTGTTTAAGTTTTACTGGGTTTCAACTGCTACAGATAGTAACATAGTACTAATACGGTGGAAATGGGAAGTGTGAATTTAATTATTCCATGTTGAGTACAATTTGTTCACATGAATGGTGGAATGTCTGGACTCTCAAGTGAAAGTGAATGACATAGAATCATTATTATCTTGTGCAGAGAAGGTGTTGGTCTTGAGTTGAATTACCGTAAACTACATAAATGCTACAATTTGTTGTATTGTTGGGAAAATAATGCGATTCAAAAAGTTGATTTGATCCTGGACAAGGGCACTGAAAACCATTAAAGAGATGTAAATGTATTTTCACACGTAAAGCTTGAAATCTACTGAACCTATATTATTCAATGTTTCCTTTAGTTAAAAAATTGTCAAATTAAATCGGCGATCGTTATTTATTTTTGGAATGAAGGCGCATTAGGAGACTGTTACCAACAAGTTCTGAGCTGACCTACTTTTGATGAAAATTTCTGGTGATTTGTATGAAAATCACTGGCGATTCTGACTTGGGCGGTGCCCATCTTAATATAGGCAGGATTTCAACTGGGGGTGGGGATTTCCAAGAGTTCAGTTCGCGTTCGAGTCCTAATGCCTACTCTACTTCGTAGGTCCTGTGACGTTAGTCACACTGCTCATGTATAAGTATAGGCCATGCAACAAATAGTAATGCTACACAGACATCACAGATAAATCAAATATAAAAGGAAAAAGTTAAAATTTACAATACATGGTCAGTATAAATTAAAAACGCTTACATGGGATGATAAAATCCGCAACAGCCTGGAAAACCTTACCGTGATTTCTAGAAGGCTTAAAAACATTCTTCATGGTTGGATTAAAAACACTTGCATGAATAAGATCAGTATAAAACAAATGACGTTGGTTAACATGTCTGTGACAATGAAATAAAAAATGATCTACTGAATCGTCCACCAAACAGTCGTCGCATAAACCAGTTTTATGTAAATTAAAACGAGCAAGGTAAGAATTAAGAGGAATATGCCCAGATTGAATTCTATAAAATAGTTTCTCCGCAATTTTCAATAGTTGCCTAATTGTTTTTATATCACAGAGAAAATTAGTTTTGACCTTTCGACCTCAATAGGTTTCTTGTTTGCTATAAGCGTGAAGTATTTCTGAAGAAGGTTTGTCCCAATTCTTAATATTCGACTGTAGCACACAGTGTTTTCTGTAATTGGAGGGGAGTAGTAGGCTATACTGATTTCGAGCCACTGGCGCCTCACTGCGCATGCGCAGGAATTGTGGAGTGGGTGTGCGCGGTAGTGTTGTGCGCAGGTATGACGTCACTTCCGGTCTGGGTGAATGGGGCGTGACCTGTGAACATGATAGGACATGTACTATTCCTCCGCGGTCATGCGGTCTGGCGGTGATGCGGTCTGCCTCCGCGGTCCGAAAGTAGTCCCAAAACCGTGGGTTTTTTGTGAGAATGTTCGGCAATCAAGCAGTCGTGAGGGAGTATCCAACGGGCTGGGCGTGACGTGGAACTGACGTCATTCTGCGCATGCGCAGTAGAGAAAGGGTATGAAAATAGACGTTTTGGGGTCTAGGTGGGCCACTAGTGGGTCGATTGGGTTGAGTGAGGTATCAATGTTCACCGGGCCGATCCATCGGGTCCGTGTTGAGAACGTAAGCAGCAGGATACATACGGTCTAATGGGAACACATCTCGGGCGAACACCCCTTGAAAGACCATACGTGTCCCTGGATCATTCTCCAGCACGGTGGTTATCTGGTCTGTATCCATGTTAGGTGGAGAAGTCACACAGGACGTTGCGCGCCTTGTCCACTTAAATGATGTTGTCAAACTCGTAGCAGATCACATTAACGGTGCTCCGGAGGGCTCTTACAAAGTGGATTTCCAACCGTAAATTGCCTTGCTTAGCGAGGGCCAGCTGATGGTCGTTCTCTAAGGTGGGGGTCAGATCGAAACAGAACAACGTGTATCCGTTCGCGTAGTCCTCCCGACTGATCATATTCCCTTCGTCCTGGTTGATTTGACCGGTAGCTGTAAACAGGCTCTGATAGGCTCGAATGAAATTCGCGAGCCCAAAGTTCGGTGTTAAGGCCGTGGCTGGGACCTGTTGTCCGTCCACCTGCAGGGCCACAAAATTGATGCCGAAATGTTTAAAGTCAAACGGGTTCTCTGGGTAGGCTCCGCTGAAACTGGTATTTTCCACACAGGCCAGGATCAATCGCTTGGGTAGTTCCCCCAGGAACAGGTCTTCTTTGTTGGCGCTCATATTTCCAGCCGACACAGAGAACACTTTGGTTTGCACACGCCGGATAGGGTACTGGACTGGGTTTGTTTCCAAGGCTTTGAGGTGTCCCAATTGAACGGCTGGATTCGGTTTCACTTTTCGGACATACAGGACTGCGTCTTGGATGACAATCTTATAGTCAGCTGCATGCTCCTCTACGTTAGTGGCCATCAAGGCGAAGGTCGGAGGCGCCCGTATCAGTCGGATTTTGATGGGGATCTTGTTCAAGAGGTACCGGTCTTGCATGAACATGTCTGCGTACAGTCGACCCATGAGATCCAACGAGACGCCGTTCGCGGTCAAGGCCTTCCGTTTGTTATATCCCACATTGTCGTTCTCTACGCCCATGTGCTCGGCTGTGTCCTGGTAGAATAAAGCGACTGTCAGCTGAGATTTTTCAGCCTCTCGTCCATACGACAACAGCGTCTCGATGTAGGCTCGATAGGGGTACGTGTTGGTCGAGACACTGATGAGTTTGTCGCTGAGAAATATATCCACCTGTTGAAACAGAGTGCAGCCAGAGATTCGTCGGGCCCACCGTTGCTTGGTCAACGATTCTGGAGCCATCCCCATTGACGACCTTGGCTTTCACATACAAGTATGTATGGGCTAAATCCACATAGGCCGTATCCGCATTACTGATGGTGAACTCGATGAGCCCTGTTTCGTTGATGCTGGAGAGCGGGAGATGCTCCACCCATAATCCTTGTTCGGCACTGGTCTGTGTGGGCGGGACGGTCCACAAATCAAATTCACTGTTGGTGGAGGGGCAGGACTCTGCGTGGATTAATGGCATGTTTAAGAAAAGATATCCTGGGTCTTCGATGTGCGTCGTCGCTGGGTCGGTCGTCGACTGATGCGTGGTCTCGGTGGTGCAGGTCTTTTATTCCCTACGGTGCGTTGTGCTTTGGCCACCAAGACGCCACCTGCGTCTCTGCGCCGCCGTTTCAAGGCTTCTTTGGGTGCCGTACCCCCCGAGACATCACCGGCGACTTGCAGTCCGCTGCGTACCGCTTGTTTGCCGATTGCTTTCACCCCACGCGTCACCAGGGGCAGGAACGTTTTGACGATGCTCCCGAGTATGTTTCCCAGCCCATGTCCTCCTTGCATGCGTGCACCACTAAAGACCGGAAGGCCACCTCCGGCCTGTTGGGCATAATAGTCCATATAGCTGCGTGCATCGCACTCGTAAGGCACCTTCATTATACAAAGTGGGGAGCCCGTGCTTGTCGAAAATGAAGTGTCAGCACCACTTTTCCTCGTTCGAATGCCACCGGTCGTCCCGTGTCATCTCTTATATCCACCGTGATAGTGTTGATGTCGGTTTGTCGCATGGGTAGGTAGAGCATGTGGGTGAAACTGTGGGTAACTTGATCTCCATACATTTTAATGGGGACCACCCGTAACAGAGGTGTGTTGATATCGCCCACGATGTGGTTGTCGTAGAGTCCGTACATACCCGACTTCATATCCATCGGGATCTGGCCATGGTCCTCAGATGGACCCGTGTAGGTCGAGTGAGTGAGACCCAGCATTTGCTGTAGGATAGGACTCAGTCCGACACTCACGTTGGCGGTCAGGATGATATGTGCCTTGTCGTTGTGTGCGTTGTAACCGAAGTCCACGTGATTCTTGAAGGGAAAGGTTTTGATGGGTTTTGAAACATTCGTGACCTCCCGTAGAGCCTTATAATGCAACAGTCTTGTCAGCCCCTGCATGAACTCCTTGGGAGTATCGTATTGGCCTTCAGGGAGGGTGAGTCGGGTGTCTTTTCCTTCGTAGGTCACCTCGTACCACACTTCATTGGCTCGCACGTTGTACCACGAGTAAGGGTATTGGATATCCACGAGGCCACATTCCCATCGTCCAGGTAAATGCAACGGTTGCGGTAACTGGGTGACGTACTTGGCCAAGGTGTTGTCAGGAAACACATCCAGCGAACTGTTACTGGGTAGGGTGAGGTAAAACATGGCGACTGAGCTGTCCTGCTGCTGATGTTGGTTTTAATAGGTGTTCCAGGCCTTGGGCGGTTGTGTCCGGCGTCGTGTTCGTCGCGGTGACTTGCTATGTGTCACGGCTCTGGAGATGTGGGGTGTCTTGCTCAAGGGTGGTATTTTAACCGTTGTGGTGGTGTTTTGGGGGGTGACTCCGGTCCCACTCAGCTTCCCAAAAAGGTAGTGGGCCACTCGGCGATTGCTGGGTCCGCTGCATCCAGGCCCAGCGCTGGGGGTTCTCCACCAATTCCTGTGGGACATGCATGTCTTTCAAGCCTTGAGCGAAGACCTCCCATCCTCGAGGATCCGTGTGCGACCTGCGTTGACGCACCAGGTCATTCACTAAATCCGTCATGTGGGTACCGGGAACCACCTGATTCTGTACCAGTAGTTCGCCTTTATCATTCCAAGTCATGTTAGGATTCTGTTTCATCCGTTGTGATACCAGGCCAGCTTGTTTCTTGAACGATGCAGGTACACTCTTCAGGACTTCGTCTTCCATCCACTGTGGGGCTGTGGGTGGTACCTCTGGTAATGGCAGCGGTTGGAGCGGTGCTGAGGTCGGCGGTGTGTCGCGTGGTGGTGGGGGTGGTGGTGCTGGGGTAGAGAGGGTTTTGTATTGGTCCATGAACGTCATGTACCGTTGAAGCGTCTCATTGTACAGTTGTACTTTCTCACTGTCGCTTAACCCCGGTCTTTGTAAGATCTGTTGCATCTCTTCATCGAGGGTGTTTATGGTCTTCACCGTAGGTGGGACAGGGTAGGGCGATTGGAGGTTTTGAAGGAGCCGTTGTTCGACGAGGACCATTTTTTTCGTGTCGTTCATTGTCGGCCGAAGAGTCCACCCAATACTGGACCCAACACGGAAGCGGCCAACGGTGCTAAGATGGCCCCGACAAAGCCGGCTTTCTGTAACACCTTTTTCTTTTGTGTTTGAGAGACTCGCTTCTGGACTAGGGTTCGTAGACCGGTCTTATGCTTGGTCAACTTGGTCTTCTGATCCGGAGTCTCTATCTCTATAAAAATGAAGCGGGCATTCTCTCTCGTCGACTTTATGACAAAAGAGATGATTACAATTTCGACATCGTAAACTATCCCTTTCTGGATAGTAATATTCCAGTGGGACCTGCATATAGCGTATACATATCTCGCTTAGTAGCATTTGCTAGATCCTGTGTTAAATGTGATGATTTTAATCAACGTCACAAAACATTGTTGCAGAAACTTATAAAACAGGGCTATTCCATCAAGCGCCTTCACTCAAAGTTTCTCAAATTTGGCGATATATATCGCATGCTGATAGCAAAATACGAACGTAGCGTGCAAGATCTATGGCGCTACGTTTCGTAACTTGTGTCTAATTCCGCTTAACCCGGGGCTAGGGGCCGTATGAACCCATGCACTTCAAGATCCTCATGGTACTCATATGAACAGTCACAATCAAAGCGTGGCTGAGATACATCATTCTTTAGATGACGACTTTATAACGAATTATGGATTAAGAATACTGATCAGCGATACGGATTTGATATTTTTGGAACATCATGATGTCTTGCCGGCATCATTGAAAACTTCTCTCTTGCAGGAAACAAACCTATGTTTATGTATACTATGATTGTCTTTTTGAACTTGGTGCTAATACTGTTATGTGGAAAATGGAATAGGTCTTTGGATTATGGACGCGGATATTCTCTAATGGACGACGGCTGGATTATGAATGACGGACTAGACGCTTGTAATTGCCCTTTAACAGGTTGTACCCGATCTCGCACAGACAGCGTACAAGGTCAGGGTCCGCACCGCGTACAATGGTTCGGACCAACTCGGGTGGGGCCGTCTCCAATACACGGAGCGTCGGGGCGTGCTTCCGTACTCGCGCAGACATCATGTACAACTAATGCTAGAACCCACAACTCTGCCCTTTTTATCCTTTTGCGGGTTACCTCCTCAATATCGAACAGAGACAAAGTCAACCATGATGTGGTATTAATTCTTTTTACTATCCCCATCATCATACACACACACACTCCAGCTGGGGGAGCCACTGTGGCTGTGTTTACATTATTCTTGCATGTACGCGTGGTGGGTCTCTCCGGGAAAGATGCCGGTCCGTAGTCGAAGGTGGTCGGGGGTGGCTTGCTTGAGGTCGAAGACCATATACCCGTGCTGAGAGGTTGTGGCATCTTTAAAGGCTTCCAACGCAAACGGTGTGCGTCCGGGATACATCTGTCTCGCCAGGTGCAGCAGTTGAGTGGTATCTCTTGGGTAGACCACCAGGTAGTGGGCATTTAAGCTGATGTTCCGATGTTCTTTGTTTTTACTGAACAGATTCTGCACAATGTAGATGATGCTGAGCCGTCGATGATGGCTGCCTTTGGTAAAGAGTTGGGCGACCCGCGCATCCGTCTCCGCCATGAGGTCATCCAGAACCACCAATGTGTCCGGTGCCATTCTCCGTAACATCACACGACTCGGGCAATGGGTGGGGTGATCATGCTGTCGGCGTGTTGAAGGAGCTTCCTGACGAAGTGCGTAAGTGCGTTTTGCCGGAGCCCGTCGGTCCTGCGATGACGCAAGTGAAGGGATCCTGCCACCGAGGGTCCATGGTTGGAGATGTATCCGCTGTCGTGGTAACCCGCTCTTGTAAATTTGGTACGAGTGAACTGGAGTGGTGGTGGGTACAACGTCGGTCGTCGTTGTCTGTTCACTGTGAGTGATGAAATCCGGTGGGTTTTCAGACGTAGTGGGTGTACTTGGTGTAGGTGTTGACTGTATACTTGGTGTGGAGCTCGATGTGGCTTGTACACGGGGTGTGGTGGTGGTGATGACTGGGCTCGATACGGGGTTGACTGGTGCTATCTGTAGACTGGTTTGACTGGTGGCTGGAGTTCTAAGTTGGTTAAGTAGAGTGCTGACATAGGCTACGTCGTAAAACACACCTCCGTACAACACACTCAGCAGGGTTAGCAATATCACCACAAAGCCCACTTGCGCTTTGCACGTTTTGGGAGACGCTGTGTTCAGAGGCAGCTGCTGTTTGTCCATAGCACCGTGGTCGAACGTGGAATGAAAGATGACGGTAGTGGTGTCTGGCTTTATAGTCGTTTCACCTGGTTGGCCGCGACCCAGGAATTGAAGGAAATGGGCCAGCCTTGCCATTTGACGAAATGAAACAGTTTGCCACGTCGACGTTCCGTTTTCAAAATCTGCTCCACCGTGTAGTAGTCTTGCTTTGTTTTTACGACAGGCTGTAATTCCGTCTTGTAAAACGTCCCTAGCAACGGTTCCCCTTGAAGATCTTCCAGTTCATAGTGAGACGAGCATCAATTTACTGGTTTGTATTTGCATTTTTTTTTTTATTACAAGTTCTATAGAATATCTCTCTTGTGTGTTCTCTAATTGTAGTTCTGACATTTGTAGTTCATTTCAGATAATTCTCAGTGATAACGCATATTCCGAGGATAGCTGCAGTCTCTCTGCAGAATTTACTTGCATGTTGTTTTTGTAATGAGATACTTCGTTTGTGCCACATGGCCATGGTTTCTGAGCTGTAGATCGTTAATTAATGAAGTTACACTGATTTTTTCACATAACGAAGCTAGAAGAAAGTACTACCTTTGTAATTCATGGCATGACAAACTGTGGTTTGATGTATTCGAGTAGTTATTGATGATAAAAGATGCATAATTTATTCTTCTCTGTACGGAGGCAGCCATGTTGTTTTGATAGTGATACTCTCTGAACCAGACGTTCGTATTTCATTTCAGATGAAAGTTGATGTATATCTTGGATAAATTGTATCACTGTGTAAACTATATTTAATATCTGTCACAAATATCTGGTAATTATGCAGATTCTCCAAGTAGTTTTAACAATAGTAGGCTTTTGGTATTTTCGACATTTTGGGTTCGAGGCTAGTGGCTGGAGTGTATAAAAGAGTGAACTCTGAGACTTTCTGGGACTTGCTCTGGTGAGCCAGACAAGCCCACACCGCGTGAACAGAGGGTTCCTGGGACCTGACAGACATCTGAGGATTGCTGAATATGGGAAGGAGCTACAAATGCCGATGAGGATAATGGTTCAGTGTCTTGACTTCATTTTTCTGCTTTGACTCTCTCAAATACTTGGAACACTGTAGAGTGTACTCCAAGAAATCATGGGGTCATGGTCAAACTGAAGTAAATAAGACTTCTACCCATTATCTTTTGCTCACCCAAGATATCTTTGGCTCATCCAAGAAAACATAGACATCCAAGAAAACATGGACATCCAAGAAAACATGGACACCCAAGAAAACATGGACATCCAAGAAAACATAGATTGTTGAAACAGTAGTGGGATGAACACCCCATGCGATCACATCGGATTGCAGTACCCCATGATATCACATCGGACTACAGTACCCCATGCAATCGCATCGGATTACAGCACCCCATGATATCACATCAGATTACAGTACCCGATGCAATCACATCGGAATACAGTATTCAACTGCAGCCACTCTTCACCTAACAGTCGTGTGCATGAACACCCCATGCAATCACATCGGGTTACAGTACCCCATGCGATCACATCGGAATACATTACCCGATGCAATCACATCGGAATACAGTATTCAACTGCAGCCACTCTTCACCTAACAGTCGTGTGCATGAACACCCCATGCAATCACATCGGGTTACAGTACCCCATGCAACCACATCGGATTACAGTACCCGATGCAATCACATCGGAATACAGTATTCAACTGCAGCCACTCTTCACCTAACAGTCGTGTGCATGAACACCCCATGCAATCACATCGGGTTACAGTACCCCATGCAACCACATCGGATTACAGTACCCCATGAAATCACATCGGAATACAGTATTCAACTGCAGCCACTCTTCGCCTAACAGTAGTGCATGAACACCCCATGCAATCACATCGGGTTACAGTATTTGACTGCAGTCACCCTTCATTTAACAGTAGTGTGCATGAACACCCCATGAAATCACATCGGGTTACAGTATTCAACGACAGCTGCTTGTAATGGATGGAAGTGGAACTCATTGGAATGATTGTATGTTACAACAGTATTCGACTACAGCCATCCCGTTTAGTTTTATGCACTCCAGCAAGTCTCCACCCCATGAAAGCATAGTAATTCCGCTCATTGGTCATAATTAGATTATGCAAAGCAAATCTGAACTGAAGGACATGTAACTATATGAATAAAAGAAGAGTGTATTTATCCTGAGAAATCGGTCTTGAGTTCTTGTTTCTTATTGTGTTGCTTCCCGGTCTCCAATGTTACAGGTTCAACATATAACAGCATAGGGGGTATTATTTAGCCAAGTTGATAATCCGTTCAACTATCCTAAGTTTTCATATGTTGACTGCTGAAGTATATCTGCTGTAATTGAACTTCACTGAAGCTTAGCGACAGCTTTATCGCTACAATAGACTCACTGCTGTCCGTGTAGGCGCCGTTTAATCAGGAAGTGCTCATCGCTCCGGTTGGGCAAGTAACTTTTCTCAAATTGACCTTTGACTTTACTGATCCGTACAGGATCCCCGACCTTGAATACCTCCTTCGGCGTTCGCTGCGATTGCCTGGGGTACAAGACACGCCGGACTTGGGCTTCATTGCGTTGGGTCACGGTAATGGGGGCTCTCTGTATACTCCGGTGATAGGCTCGATTGTAACCACTCACAAGTTTCGAGAGAACATCGATGTACCGCCTTGTATTCTTATAGGTGAAATATTTATACATGCGGCCCTTGAATGTCCTGTTGAACCTTTCCACCACGGAAGCCTTGGTCTCGTTGTACGTATGGAAGAAAAACACCTTCTGGGCTTTCAGAAACTGTTGGAACGGTCTGTTGAGGAATTCCGTACCTTCATCGGTTTGCAAATACATGGGTTTGGTATGGCGACGGGCAGCTCGATGTAAGGTATAGGTGTCTTGTTTTCTCAACCAATCTCGGACTTGGGCACGTTGTACCCCCTGGGGTTTGGCCGCTCGATAGAGAGCCGTCAATACACTATAGGCCGCCGGACTGTCGGGACTGTAGTATAAGTTATCCAACACCTTCTCCCAGCTCTTCATGGTGACAAATGATGATGGACCCTGACTCTATCGTTTATTTATAACGGGTATATCTTGGGCCGGAGTTTCTTTCTGATTTTCTTCGTTGGCTTCTGCCAGCACATTGTCCATGGTAAATGACCAGTCCAACTCGTCTGATGACCGCTCTTCCTGCGTAAGCACTTGATCCACATCTGCCACGGCATCTTCCAATGCAGACCATAGAACAGGGTGAAGGGTAAAATGCACTGTACCCCCATCTAGCCGAGCCAAATGAGCAAAGAAGGGGCCGCGTCGGGTGTACACACCCTGACACAAGTGGATGAGATCGCCGTCCAGTTCACCAGACAACACCCGTTTGAATTTGGTCCAGCCCTCCCGAGACAAACGAATGGGAGCCGGGCACGGTTGTGTAGGGTCCGCATCACAGATGTCTCCCACCTCCTCCATGATATCGACCTTATCCGCATAAACTTGCAGGAAGACCTCGGGGGTCAAGCTGAGATACGCCCGTATTATATGCTCCGTCATGGTCAGTACGTGAATGGTACCAGATTTGACTGTCTCTCATATTTATAGGGGAAAAAAGTTTAGATCCACTTGTGTCACGATCAATCGGCCCACTAGTGGTCCACCTAGACCCCAAAACGTCTATTTCCGTACCCTTTTCCCACAATTCCCTGTCTGCGCATGCGCAAAATGTTGACAACGAACGATACACTAGTCCAGGTGGATGCTCCCTCACGACTGCTTCACATTGATACCTCACTCGACCCAATCGGCCCACTAGTGGCCCACCTAGACCCCAAAACGTCTATTTCCATACCATTTCTCTACTGCGCATGCGCAGAATGACGTCAGTTCCACGTCACGCCCAGCCCGTTGGATACTCCCTCACGACTGCTTCATATTGATACCTCACTCGACCCAATCGGTACACTAGCGGTCCCTACAGATTGCCGAACATTCTCACGAAAACCCACGGTTTTTGGACTACTTTCGGACCGCGGAGGCAGACCGCATCACCGCCAGACCGCATCACCGCGGAGGAATAGTACATGTCCTATCATGTTCACAGGTCACGCCCATTCACCCAGACCGGAAGTGACGTCATACCTGCGCACAACACTACCGCGCACACCCACTCCACAATTCCTGCGCATGCGCAGTGAGGCGCCAGTCGCTCGAAATCAGTATAGCCTACTACTGAGGGGTGTGCACATGGTATGTTACATGGACCTTTGGTAATTTCAGTACCTGGCACGTCGTCTCTCACTGATGTATTCACACAAACAAAAATTGAACTTTGATGATTCCCTTTTTTTTCAGGCCTCGGCGGCCTTCGACCAAATTACCTCAATTTTGATATGCGATATCTTCATGACTCCATTGATATCGTGGTTAAATTTGAGAGAAATTGGTCAATTTGTTGAAAAGTTAAGGAACAAAATAAAGAAAGTCAGGGGAAGTGAGAGAAGGCGGAGAAGGATAATGTACATTCCATAGGACTTCGCCAGTTATAGCTGACGTGTTCCAATAATCAATGATCAGACGAAAGTTGAGGGAGAAGAACGGGAAGCTGTTCATCGGTGGAGCTGTATTTAACGTAGTGCGAGAACCACACGAGACTGCATAGGTAAATTTGAGAATATGAGCTATATCGAGTTTCATTCAGCACGGAGCACATGTTTAACCAACCAGGCAGTAATGTATTTGTACGCTGGGTTCCAGGAGTTTTCATAACCGAGTTGTGGAATGTACGTGCTAAATACGCGCGGATGTGTCGATATCCTTACCCCATTCACAAGTCAAACATTGATCTTTGTAAACATCTAACATACGTGACTGAGTGACCCAGCGTCAGTTACAGCAACGTCATCAGTTCTAACCAGTGTCATTCGTGTAACAATCTATTCAATCTTTGCGAGTTAAGAGGAGGAAACACCTCCACATCATTTACTTAACCAGGTGTAGTATTTCTCTTCCCACCACTAACATCTTAATTAATTGATTGGGAAAAAAGTTTTATTTCCGTCTTCCTCTGTCCCATTTATCCATCATAATGTTAATTTAAATTATCTCGTATCTTTTATATGTCTGTTATCCTGAACATATTTCCATGATACGAATGTTACAACTTATATCCACAAGGTAAATTCGCGACAAATCGTTCGTACCCTCTTTCAGAGGATACATTTCATCGGTCGGAGTAACTTCATACTACAAACATATCCTCACGTCAACGATGTCCTATGCATTTGTCCCATGACATGTGAGCGACACAACATCTAGAATTAATTGCATGAGACCATCTTCATGAGATGTCGATCACTCGGCATGGGAGCATCATCACGTCTTACACTAGGCCCCTTTGTCTCATTGCCCGTGAGGCAACACCACACCTCGGTCACATCAGACCCCACGTAAGTAGTATACAATGAGTAAAACGTCGTCGTAGCGCCTCACTGCGCATGCGCAGAACAAAAAATGGGGAGGTTTTGGGGGTGTATTGGGGCGTGATGAGACGAAATGGGGCGTGGCCTGAGTGGATATGTGTGTGGGTGGGTTCAAAATGGCGGACTGTAAGTAGCCGCCATTTTGAACCCACCCACTCACCCCGTGCAATTTTTTTTTCAAAATGGCGGCTACTTACAATCCGCCATTTTGAACCCACCCACACACCAAAGGTCAATGAGTGCATATTTCCGGCAGAAAAAAAAAAAAAGTTCCGGCAAAAAAAAAAAAAAAAATGTATTCATGCGCGGTGATGCGGTTTGGCCGTGGTTTTGGCGGTGATTCGGTCTCGGGAAAAAGCTTCCGCGGAGAAAAGTAGTCCCTAGATAAAATGGTCCGATTGGGTCGAGTGAGGTATCAAAGTGAAGCTTATGTGAAGGGGCATCTAATGGGCTGGGTGTGGGGTTGAACTATCGGCCATCTGCGCATGCGCGGTGGCCGAAGGGTATGAAAATAGCCGTGTTGGAGCTAGGGAAGCCCCTAAGGGTCCGATGGGGTCGAGTGAGGTATCAAAGTGAGGCTTATGTGAAGGGGCATCTAATGGGCTGGGTGTGGGGTTGAACTATCGGCATTCTGCGCATGCGCGGTGGCCGAAGGGTATGGAAATAGACGTTTTGGAGCTAGGGGAGACCCTAATGGACCAATGGGGTCGAGTGAGGTATCGATGTGAAGCATTCGTGAAGGGGCATCTGATGGGCTGGGTGTGGGGTTGAACTATCGGCATTCTGCGCATGCGCGGTGGCCCAAGGGTATGGAAATAGACGTTTTGGAGCTAGGGGAGTCCCTAATGGACCAATGGGGTCGAGTGAGGTATCGATGTAAAGCATTCGTGAAGGGGCAGCTGATGGGCTGGGTGTGGGGTTGAATTATCGGCATTCTGCGCATGCGCGGTGGCCCAAGGGTATGGAAATAGACGTTTTGGAGCTAGGGGAGTCCCTAATGGACCAATGGGGTCGAGTAAGGTATCAAAGTGAAGCATTCGTGAAGGGGCATCTGATGGACTGGGTGTGGGGTTGAAATATCGGCATTCTGCGCATGCGCGGTGGCCGGAGGGTATGAAAATAGCTTTTTTGGAGCTAGGGGAGCCCCTAGTGGACCGATGGGGTCGAGTGAGGTATCAAAGTGAAGCATTCATGAAGGGGCATCTGATGGACTGGGTGTGGGGTTGAAATATCGGCATTCTGCGCATGCGCGGTGGCATGTAGCGAAAGTGGACATTTTCGGGCAGTACATGAAGGTATTTGGTATCGAGATGGGCTATTCACGGTTCGAATGCGTCCTGGAAGGTGTCATCTTGTAGTTCTCGGGGTGTACATTCCGATTTGAGGGATGTTCGCGTCATCTGTGACGTCATCGGTGACGTCATCGGTACGAGTAGTAGCGAAAGTGGACATTTTCGGGCAGTACATAAAGGTATTTGGGTCGAGATGGGCTATTCACGGTTCGAATGCGTCCTGGAAGGTGTCATCTTGTAGTTCTCGGGGTGTACATTCCGATTTGAGGGATGTCCGCGTCATCTGTGGCGTCATTGATGACGTCATCGGTACGAGTAGTAGCGAAAGTGGACATTTTGTGGGTGCGTGAGGGTGAGTTTGGTGTAGAGATGCACCATCCTTAGTCCGAATGCGTCGTGTGAGGTGTCATTTTGTAGCTCTCGGAGTGTACAATCCGAATTGAGGCATGTCCGAAGCATCTGTGACGTCATCGATGACGTCATCAGTAGGAGTATTAGCGAAAGTGAGCCTTTTTGGGGCAGTGCAGGAAGGTATTTGGTGTAGAGATGGACCATCCGCGTTGCGAATGCGTCGTGTGGGGTGTCATGTTGTAGCTCTCGGAGTATAGACCTGATTTCAGGGATATTTACAGCATCTGTGACGTCATTGGTGACGTCATTAGTACAAGTTGTAGCGAAAGTGGGCATTTTTTAGCAGTGAAGGATGTTATTTGGCCTTTTGGGGCAGTGCAGGAAGGTATTTTGTGTAGAGATGGACCATCCGCGTTTGCGAATGCGTCATGGGATGTGTCATGTTGTAGCTCTCGGAGTATACACCCCGATTTCAGGGATATTTACAGCATCTGTGACGTCATCGATGACGTCATTAGTACAAGTTGTAGCGAAAGTGGGCCTTTTGAAGGTGTTTGGGGTAGAGATGGACCGCTATGGATCCGAATGGGTCGTGGAGGGTGTCAAAGTGAAGCTTGTGTGGGCTAGAGTCAGAATGGCGTGTTTTTGAATGCAAGTCGCGTCAATCTGCGCAGGCGCAGTTGGTTGTAGTAAGTAAAGTGGCCATTTTCGGGCAGTACATGAAGGTATTTGGGATCGAGATGGGCTATTCACGGTTCGAATGCGTCCTGGAAGGTGTCATCTTGTGGTTCTCGGGGTGTACATTCCTATTTGGGGGATGTTCGCGTCATCTGTGACGTCGTCATCGGTACGAGTAGTAGCGAAAGTGGACATTTTCGGGCAGTACATGAAGGTATTTGGGATCGAGATGGGCTATTCACGGTTCGAATGCGTCCTGGAAGGTGTCATCTTGTAGTTCTCGGGGTGTACATTCCGATTTGGGGATGTTCGCGTCATCTGTGACGTCATCGGTGACGTCATCGGTACGAGTAGTAGCGAAAGTAGACATTTTCGGGCAGTACATGAAGGTATTTGGGATCGAGATGGGCTATTCACGGTTCGAATGCGTCCTGGAAGGTGTCATCTTGTAGTTCTCGGGGTGTACATTCCGATTTGAGGGATGTTCGCGTCATCTGTGACGTCATCGGTGACGTCATCGGTACGAGTAGTAGCGAAAGTGGACATTTTCGGGCAGTACATGAAGGTATTTGGGGTCGAGATGGGCTATTCACGGTTCGAATGCGTCCTGGAAGGTGTCATCTTGTAGTTCTCGGTGTGTACATTCTGATTTGAGGGATGTCCGCGTCATCTGTGACGTCATTGATGACGTCATCGGTACGAGTAGTAGCGAAAGTGGACATTTTGTGGGTGCGTGGGGTGAGTTTGGTGTAGAGATGGACCATCCTTAGTCCGAATGCGTCGTGTGAGGTGTCATTTTGTAGCTCTCGGGGTGTACAATCCGAATTGAGGCATGTCCGAAGCATCTGTGACGTCATCGATGACGTCATCAGTAGGAGTATTAGCGAAAGTGAGCCTTTTGGGGCAGTGCAGGAAGGTATTTGGTGTAGAGATGGACCATCCGCGTTGCGACTGCGTCGTGTGGGGTGTCATGTTGTAGCTCTCGGAGTATAGACCCCGATTTCAGGGATATTTACAGCATCTGTGACGTCATTGGTGACGTCATTAGTACAAGTTGTAGCGAAAGTGGGCATTTTTAGCAGTGAAGGATGTTATTTGGCCTTTTGGGGCAGTGCAGGAAGGTATTTGGTGTAGAGATGGACCATCCGCGTTGCGAATGCGTCATGGGATGTGTCATGTTGTAGCTCTCGGAGTATACACCCCGATTTCAGGGATATTTACAGCATCTGTGACGTCATCGATGACGTCATTAGTACAAGTTGTAGCGAAAGTGGGCCTTTTGGGGCAGTGCAGGAAGGTATTTGGTGTAGAGATGGACCATCCGCGGTCCAAATGGACCGTGTGAGGTGTCATCTTGTAGCAACGCCCACCAACACCATTCTTAATACTTCAACGCCCTGGTGAAATAGCTCAGAAGCTTTGATATTCCATGGAATTGTCACTAATTCTTCGAAATGCAGTGATGCCCGTCAACGCCCGTCGTTACACCTTAACACTCTAACATAACGCCATGATATAGACCAGAGAGAGAACAACAACAACAACAAGGATGACACATGAGAGAACAACAACAACAAGAAGTTTTTTTCATATAGTTTATTTTCCCCAATGTTACATCACACCCACGCTGGGGGAGCCGCGTTGGGTATATTTACAATTCAAGAAGATTCTTATCCAATCAGAGGCCACCATTTGCATGTTTCATATTCGTTCCTGTCCGTTAGATGTATTCTTGTCCAATCAGAAGTCTCCATTTCAGAAAGTGCCATCTGAACCGTTTATTCTAATCATCGTCGGACAGGCCAGGATACCGTTGAGGCAACATATCCTCAGATAGTTGTTTGCGCATTCTGAGTATCTATCAGTGCATGGGTGAATACTTTCATCCGATGGAGGTGGTGGTCAGTTTAACCACGAAGAACGCAACATTGGTCATTATCTCCACTATCCACTTGGTGTTACAATTCAAGAAGACTTGTCCAATCAGAGGCCACCATTTGCATCTGTCATATTCGTTCCTGTCCGTTAGATGTATTCTTGTCCAATCAGAAGTCTTCATTTCAGAAAGTTCCATCTTCGGCCATGTTCGCTCTGAACCGTTTATTCTAATCACCGTCGGTCAGCCCAGGATACCGTTGAGGCAACATATCCTCAGATAGTTGTTTGCGCATTCTGAGAATCTATCAGTGCATGGGTGAATACTTTCATCCGATGGGTTGGTCGGTCAGCTTGGTCACGAAGAACGTAACATTGGTTACCCTCTCCACTTTCCACTTGGTGTTGGGGCGTTGTTGTTGGGCCCATTCCAAGGGATCCACGTTGGCCAGGTTCTCCAGCATCGTCTCTAGCGACGCCTGGTTAATGATGGTAAACGGTTGGTCAAATACCCGGATGTTACTGCTCGGGTAAAAGTATCGGACTTGATCTGTCTCCTTATGCTGCAGCACATAACCAACGCCAGATTTAATTTGAAGGACGTTGCTTGGTCATTGAAGATGGCTTCCACGTAGCTGCCTAGACGGGCGAGGTCGGTCAGTCGAAAATTGTAGATATCTTGAATAGATGACGGTAGAAACAGTGCCGTATCATGGTCCAATGGCGCCGATAGATGTCACTCACTGGATGGGCGCCCTGTAAGAGATCGCTAGGAACATTTATGGGCTCGTCCAGAAAATGTTCGATGTTATCAGGCGTATGACTCGAAACCGTAACAGTGGGGTCCGGTTGGATATCCAGGCCCTCCTGGACCGTAGGTATAGGCAGGCTCTTCGTCATCGCATCACCAGTGGCGTTCGTCTCTCCGGGTTCATCTTCACTGGGTCTGACCTTCCGCGGCTCCTCTTTAGTGGAAAGTTGTCGCCCAAACCGTAGAGACGGGGCATGCATCAAACGTTGGTGCTGTCTAAACCGACTGGGTCGTTTGAAGAGTCTACCACAATCATTACATAGTACCGTCGCACCCGCGTGGAGTACCCTCTCATGACGCAGTAAATGATCCTTCCGATTGAATGACCGTGCGCAGATTATACAAGTATACCGAGCATCGTTGTGGGTGGAGGCCTCGTGGCGTCGTAACGTAACTAGACGAGTAAACAGCTTCTGGCAGGTTGTGCAAGTGAACATCTTGGTGGTTGACAGAGTGTCTGATGAAACGGCCAGGCCGCCTCCCTTTTATAGCACGCTAGCTGGTGATCTATTTTTAGCACAGTCAGTTCAACTATCCCCAAGTCGAGGGCCGAGCCGTGACATCTTCGGTAACATCCGTGTCTCGGTAACATCCGTGTCTCTTCGGTCACCTCCGTACCGTCAACGATCAACATGTAGACATATAGAGTATGTACGGCATGTTATGGTATTCATCAGTGCATGAGTGACGCATTCAGCCGATGGGAGTGGTCGGTCAGCTTGGTAACGAAAAACGTAACATTGGTCACACTCTCCACTGTCCACTTGGTGTTGGGGCGTTGTTGTTGGGCCATTCCAAGGGATCCACGGTGTCCAGTTTCTCCAGCATCGTCTCTAGCGACGCCCGGTTAATGATGGTAAACGGTTGGTCAAATACCCGGATGTTACTACTCGGGTAAAAATATCGGACTTGGACTGTCTCTTTATGCTGCAGCACATAACCAAACGCCAGATTCAATTTGAAGGCCGTAGTTTGATCATTGAAGATGGCTTCCACGTAGCTACGTAGACGGGCGAGGTCAGTCAGTCAGAAATTGTAGATATCTTGAATAGGGCGATGACGGTAGAAACAGTGCCGGATCATGGGCCAATGGCGCCGATAAATGTCACTCACTGGATGGTCTTCGTGTGACAGATCGCTGGGAACATTTATGGCTTCGTCCACGAAGTGTACTTTGCCCTCCACGTCGTACAAAATCTGGCCCATGGTCTTGTCGTCGGAATTTGACTGTTGAATTAGGGCGACATCATCATCGGCCCTCGTACGATGGGTGGGAGTTCCCCCTGTTTCGATATTGATGCCTACGGGCTCTTCTATCTGCAAACGTGGCTGCGGAACAGGGTGTCGTGTGCGTTGGTGTCGCAGCAACTGACTGGTCGGTTTGAAAAGCCGACCACATTCTTCGCATGGACGCTTGGGTACTTCATGGCGTGCACGTGTGTGGCGCTGTAAATGATCCGGGCGCTGAAACGACGGTGTACATATCGTACAGTTATACCGGGCGGTTCCTTCGTGCTTGGTAGCCTCATGGCGGCGCAAGTCGTGCAGACGAGTGAATGATTTCGAGCACGTAGTACAAGTGAACATCTTGGTGGTTGACAGAGTGTCTGATGAAACAGCCAGACCGCTTCCCTTTTATAGCACGCTAGCTGATATCATGTTCGGGCACTTCCGTGTCTCTTCGGATGTAAAAGTCCCCGGATGTAAAAGTGCCCGAATGTTTACGAATGTTCCACCATTCTGGACTTCTATCAGGTCCATGTCCAGAAGCTCTCATACGCCCCGATTTTGGAGCCGCCATGTTGGATCCGTCATTTTGGAACCGCCATCTTGGATATGTCCCATAATGCACCGGGTCAAAATACTCGCTTCTGATTGGACGAGAGCTCTGTGACGGATTTTAAATACTCGCTTCTGTTTGGTGTACGTCGCTAAAGGTGACCGGAACTGACCTTTGACCCCGGCGCGCAGTGTAAAGGTTTCCACCGC
>JAVTVY010024405.1:0-96116 GCA_036873755.1 Hanleya hanleyi
TTTAGACTAAACGGCCCACAATCCACACCGAAAATGCGCTTTCTCTCTTACTCTCCAAGTGCGCATTCGCGTATCACTGACCCTACACTGGTCAGGACCCTGTAGAAAACGATAGTTCAGTCACCCCCACGTCTTTTTCCTAGTGAGCATCCAGGTTTTTCCTGTACCATTCAGAGTTCTCTCCATTCGCGCAAAGATGGAGCCATCGCTTGGTTGAACGTGTGCACCCTTACTCCCCTACCCACTATCTTATGGCGCATGCCTGGGTCCCCGGAGTCTTGTTGCATGGGTGAAATCTCCATGTCTCTCACCCCTCTCGATCTCCGTAAATCGTCCTACTTTCTCTTGGCATGCTCAATCCATTGCGCATGTGCAGGGTCAAAGATCAACACCGGTCACGATATTCAAAGGTCAATGGACGCCCAGATCTTCTTTCTCTACTACTTAGAATTATATTTCTCAAGGAATAATCCCTTTTTTGGGGGAATGAAACAACGCATTATTCAGCATAAGTGGCAACCAATCTTGTGCGACACATGTGAAAACTATTCAGATGGAAGCAAGAAGGTTAGTTACTATCAAAGTGAGAACGTGTATTGATAATCATGAAACACTGGTGATATCAATGCTAATTCTGATCCATATACCCCACTGATTTTTAATTTTGCTCTATTATGCAGATTTGCACAATCGTACATAAAAAACACCGGCGCGTGTCTATATCAACAAGGTTTGCGTGCTATTGTACCTGGAAGAGTTTGATGAACTTACTTGAGAGCATTTTCGAGAATCCCGCAGTGCGTCAGATATCTGTGTGCATTCCGATTAAAATAAATATATTCCCCTAATGTGCACATTACTACATGGGACCACTTTTTCCTAAAGAGAGGCATAAGAGAATGTTTAGTATCTCCTGAGACTTTCTGGTTGTTCAGCTGATCGAAAGTGTAATTGATACGACAATATAGGTTGGTCAGAAAAAATTTCATGAAAGTTACACCATAGAATATCAGATTGAAAAATACACAAAACATGAACGGACACATTTTCAACATAGTGAGGAAAATCTAGTTCTGGTTTCGTCAAAATTCAGACGAAACTGGATAATTTACTCTTCTTTACCGACCACACAACAAAAGTTACATCACGAAACATCATAGTTTGGATTCCGCACTCACAATGGAGCCCCAAGAATGGGTTGATACATAAAGCAGATAAGAACTTGCATAACATATCTAAGCTTGATGCATTTGTTTACAAAAGTCTTAGTCTGAATACACATTAACCGACTAAGAGACCAGTGTGACATAGAGGTTAGATCCATCATACAATGTGTGCCGTAAATGGAGACCTCGGGAAATATTCACGAATAAATACTTGAATTCAATGGGAAATATTCACGAATAATACTTGAATCACACAAGCTATATATTCAGTAAAGATGTGACCACCTTAACTGAAACTTCCTTAATTTTTTATCGAATCAAGTATCTGTGCTGATAGATAGGAGTTCTGGGCACCCCTGCTTCCTTCTCCCGTGGGTATCAGTGATATACTTTCTTCCCCTGGCAATTTGCCTTCGTATCTTTGCTGGTCTATTAAGGCATGCGGCATATGTATTCTGTCTGCAACGAAGCGTACTGGCAATTCTCCATCCTTTTTTTTTGCAAATGGCAGTCATTCATTATTTTTGAGCAAGATATCATTCTAAGAAATGCAAGAAAGTTTAATAATCTATATCTTATTTGGTAAAGTCTTAATGGCTTTTAAAATAACAAATAATGTATTGTGCCGAATGATTTGTAAAGTCTGAAGGCAAGAGCAAACAAAAAAAACTTGTGATAGTGACATTATCTTATTACCCACGCTTGCAATTATCATGTAAAATATTTCCGTATATTATCAATACAGTCATAATTATACATTATCAACAGTTACATTTGGTGTGGCTGGCGAATCCAGGACATTTCTCCCTTCGAACATCTCCCCCTGCGGACATTTCCCCCTCCTTCCTATATATATTTGTGCTATGATTTCATACGAATGTGAAACACATATTGACAAAAACATTTCATTCTTATTTTCAATAAGCTTAATCGGACATAAATTTTTCCCAGCTATATTTAAGATAGCGGTACTGTTAACCAGATTTGTATGATTTAGTAACAAAATAAAAATGCAACCAAGTTATAAATAAAGCGATTTTGATGACTATCTTTTCAATAAGTTACTTTCTCTAAATTGACATGATTTCGAAGAATACCCCATGGTTTCAACGGAGACAAAATAAACATCATTGTTAGATGATATTGTTTGTCAAGTATGTTATGTCTTTTTAAATGTAATCACCAATTTGAATCAATCAGCATGTTAGTTACATAATGTCTGTGACTAGGTAGAAGTTATTGTTTATTTTGTTATCTTTATCCCGAATCAGTCCGTGCATGGCACAAGGAAAGCCATTGTATACAGTTTGTCTTTAAAACCACTGATTACAATACCATTTAACAATCCTCACAGCTTTATTATCTTGAGTTCAACGTACTGCTCGAGTAGAATCAATAATTAGAATCACATAACTATGTGATAGTTATTAACTTATACTGTGTATTTATTGTTTAGTCATCCAAATTATAGAAAACAAGAAAAAAAAAGAAAAAGTCAACTTTGTTACACATTCGTATGAACTCATAGTACACAGATATATATGAAGTGGGATATGTCAGCAGGGAGAAATGTCCTCGGGGGGATGTCCGCGCACCGTCGATGACAGGCCGTTTTTGAGTATTTGAATTTTTATAAGATCATGATTTTTCAAAATTGTGTTCATTTCAAATGTGGTAGACTTTCGCTAAGTCTATTAGCTAGAAACTCAATTAATACCTGGAATATGCTGTCCGTTTCCATTTCGCCTGGCAATATAGTGACATAAACAGCGTCGGCTGACGTTAGAAGTTTTGTTTTCCTTTTTTTCTTATATATTTTAGCCTGGTTATCTATAGTATGACACCTTGAACCGACCTACCGTTTTCAATATAGCAATCTCTGCCGTTACAGTAAATCAAAATATGATTTTTTTTCCAGGGGTCATATTTTAGTTATGCTAAAATGTATACGAAAATCTAATATGGGTGCCCAATATCGTTGAGTCCTTCCATGCCTTAGATTAGTGAAATGCTGGACTTCTCCTCTCGACCACCGTTTGTGAGATTAAACATCACAGAATATGATGAAGTGGTATTACTTTAGAAAAAGACAATATATGAATGAGGGTTCACACTTGATGTAAGGGTCAGGCGACAATGCATGCATGTACAAGAGCCAAATCTAGGGACAACAAAGTGTCTCGACTCAGTGGTACAAAGGCATTGCCAATAGTCCCTTAAATGAAATAAGACGGATAGTTGAACCAGAGACCCTATAATAAATATATATAATAATTATAGGGTCTCTGGTGGAACTAATAAAATACGAAACAAGTTTGTGCTCGGATCATCTGATTTTATTTCGATAAAATGCGCACATTTATTATCTCATGATATTCATATCGGAATACACATACCTGTGAGTAACCGGACCTTCTGACAGATTTATATACGGTGAGTAAAAATCTCCCAAACGGGCTTCTTGCAGCTCAAATTAAAAAAAAAAACAAAAAAAAAAACGGGGAAGGCCTTGCCTAAATGTGGGGCTTTCACTGTGAAATTTATATAAAAATCATACTTTCACAGACAAATAACAGACATCATAATTTTACTTGCCATGCATCATGGTCAAGTAGTACACAATTAGTCATTCTCCCAACGTCAGAGTTTTTAACCTCGAAACCGTCGATAAACAACATAACAATAGGGAATATACAATCTGATGACATGAGAATGACAATTCGTATACTGTCCTAAATTTGACACTACACATGTGGTAGAGAATACAATTGGTTTGGATATTAGTAGTCACGAGGGCTTCAAGACGAGACCCTCCATCACCCATTGAGACCCGGAATGGCCCCTCAAACACACCCCAAAAATGCCCTCTTCTCTACTGCTCCTGGATTCTTCATGACGTCATCTCCATTTCAAAACCCCCAGTTGTAGTCTACTCCACGACCGCTTCAATATGATGCCTTGCAAAGCCCATTTACCCCTGTGCACCCCAAAATATCCTTTCAGTAATACTTCTCAACTGCGCATGCGAACCGTGACGTCATTTTCGATTCACGCCAGGCGTAGTCTACTCCACGAGTACTTCATCATGAGACCCTGCACAGCCCATTTGGACCCAGGATGGCCCACCCTTTGCCAAAAAGTACACCTCAATGCTTCATGGTGATGCACTCCGTCACTTTCATGTGAAATTCAACCAATGTCTTCGAGACCGCTCCCAAAGTACGCTTCAGCTTGCAAGAGATCGAACAAATATCCACACACTATAATTTGCGCCACAAGAAAAAAAATACTCATGGATTCATGTGAAGTCTATTTTCCAGATTTTGTACACCCTGCAAAGTCTGTTTTAAGGGGGGGGGGGGGATTCCTAGTCTTTGATTCCCCCTTCAGTCACCTGACCGACATTGAAGCGCGCTTCAAGTTGAGACCCTTCATGACCCATTTGACCCAGGGTTAGCCCAGTTCTATCCACGTGATTGAGTGTTTTTCGCATTTTTTTTTCCATGAAATTCCAAGATTTACGTTTTCTCCGCCAGTCACTCAACTGGAAGTGACCTCTCTACATTGCAATGGCAACCCCTTTATTGAAAGTGACCTTTCATTCAGAAGTGATGTGGCATGATATTCCACCTCTCTTAAAGAGAAACACAGTTTAAGCTATGCTGGCAGGACTGTTCCCCATATGTATGAAACTTTTATTCATATGCACATAACTTTTCAACATTACATTGTTAAATAAAATTTGTTCTAAATATTTAGAACAGATGTCCACAGCTGACACAGCTCTTTAATTTGGGTATCGATGAAGACTTCCTAATTGCGCTCATTGAAAATAAATCGAATGTCGAAAGTCTTATGGGTCTTATACACTTACAGTCATTTCAGCTAAAAACTGACTGACAATAATTTGTGAAAATATGTCTTCGAAAAAAACAAAATTATGACAGATTTGGTTAAACTGGGAAATTTGTCAGCTCTAATACCCCACTTGCACAAAATTCAAATTATTCCTTCAACAATATACCGAGAAGCCGGAGTGAATGCTGCACCAATATCACTGGCAGTCACATTGAGAGAGCAGTTTACATGTACAGCAGTTGATACATCCACTGTTTTCCTTTTCACATGTGTCCATAAGAAATATTTTAATAATGATAACTGGTCTATCTTTGACCTGAAGTTGCCAGAATTATCATAAATGTAAGCGTAATGGTCCTTTCTTGGAACAATAGGATAAGTGATAAGCTTACATGTTAACAAACCCATGTTAAATAGATAGGAAAGAATGGGTGGAAAAAAAACTGATGTGAACTGCTGTCTCAATGCACCTGCCAGTGCTATGGCAGAGTTTTATTGTTAAAACATTGACTTGAATTTTGTTGAATTGTGCCATTTCGTATTTCTGTGGTTTCACCATTTTGGGTACCGATAAGATGGTATCAGCACCTGCGTGTGCAAGAAGGGATATCCAAATGTGAAACGATCGATTCAACACTGAGCGCTTGCATTAAACCCTCACTTGGATTTCGCTTGTATCATGCATATTTACATGTTAGTCCACAGGGCCTCGTTACCGTTATTAATTGATTAATTAGGTTGATTACAGGGGGGAGGGTTGAGGTAGGGAATAAATCACCTTGTGTAA
This sequence comes from Hanleya hanleyi, assembly GCA_036873755.1. NCBI lineage: Eukaryota > Metazoa > Mollusca > Polyplacophora > Lepidopleurida > Hanleyidae > Hanleya > Hanleya hanleyi. The sequence goes on from JAVTVY010024405.1 coordinate 5,812, forward strand.
TCAACCTAATTAACCAATTAACAACGGTAATAAGCCCCTGTGTGTTAGTTCACATGTTTCAAACAAAATTCATGTCCCAAAATTTAACAGTATATACTACTCAATTCTTCTGGAAGACTAAGCTTATATACAATATATTTTGACACAAGTGAGTGAGCGAGTGCATAGGATTCAACATAACTTTCAACATTGCTTCAGTCATATAGCCACGAACCATGTAAGCACCACCCAGACATATGGCAAGCCAAAGTGCTTTTTATTCGAGAATTTCCGATATCGGAAATTGAATTCCCGATATCGGAATTGAAATTTCCGATATCGGAAATTCATGTCCTTCAATTTCTGATATCGGAAATTGAATTCTCGATATCGGAAATTCAATTTCCGATATAGGAAATTGCAATTCCCGATATCGGAAATTGCAATTCCCGATATCAGGAATTAGAATTTTCGATATCGGAAATCGAGAATTGCAATTTCCGATATCGGAAATTCGGAGACAACTTCCGATATCGGAAATTCAATTCCTGATATCGGAAATTCAATTCCGGATATCTCGGAAATTGTCACTGAATTTCCGATATCGGAAATTGCAATTCTAGGTTAAGTAAAGCTTCCAGAGCTTTCATTTCCGATATCGGAAATTCAGTGACAATTTCCGATATGAGAAATTCTATTTCCCCGATATCGAAAATTGTCACTGAATTTCCGATATGGGAAATTCTAATTCCTGATATCGGAAATTCTACTTCTGATATCGGGAATTGCAATTTCCGATATCGGAAATTAGAATTTCCCATATCGGAAATTCAATTTCTGATATCGGAAATAGAATTTCCCATATCGGAAATTCGGAATAAAAAGCACTTTGGCTTGCCATACAGACAAGTTGCATTCTTGCTACTTCAAAGAAGAAATCTTTGAAGCAGCATGGAACCAGACACCCTCCATTCACCCCATAAAACACTTAGGACAGCACACAATTGTACACTGCTAATACATACATAGATTATATATTTTGTCATAAAAACAATTCCTTCACATATTGCAGAGGAATGCCATTACAATTAGGTCTACAATATGCCCCATTCATGTATGTCTGGGTCTATAATATGCACCATATGCAGCTTTAGATAAGCGCGCGAGGAAGATTGCAGCTAAACTCCGGGGAGGGGAACCGTATTGCGACCGAAAAGTGGGCGAGCGCAGCTCCAGAATGCCTCCAGATGATGCACCCGAGTGCGCTCTACAGGTCGGTCCACTCAACTCTGAGGACGATGAAACGTCATTTTGAACTTTTGAATATTTCGAAAAAATAAAAACAATATGGAAAACAAAACTTGAACGAAAATATATATATGTGATTTCCATATTTCTTTGGACTATATTTTATCTCTCGACCGTTTGTAGTATTTACTTGCGGAATTTCAATCTAAATATTCGGTACTTACTTCTCTTGATATTGAACTTGATCGTTGTAGTTTTCCTTAACGTTCGAAACTTAGATGATTTTTCCATGTCACCTTTCCATACTATTGCTACTCTGCTAGGAAATGATTGTTTTATTGTAGGTCAATATGATACATATAATTTCAACACGCTGTGGTCAGTGACATTACTTGTACAGCTCTTGTTTACTTCGCGTTTCGTCAGTTGGATTTTATGTAAAATTTATTATTTAACTGTGTATAGTTTAGATTGCCAAATAATGAGTAAAACTGTGTGTTAAAGTTTGTCCATTTTAATTAGTCGTCTACTTTGGAGCGTCCCGAAAATCAATACCGTAGCTAACTCTGCAAAAATTACCCGTTTTTTTTTTGCAGCGTATATAACAAACCGAACTCTACAAAATGACTACCATTACTCTCTGATATTGATGATGTTTCACGCCTGAAATAACTTTGTAATTCTCTCCATAAATAAAACTCCACTGCTGTAGTTTCATGTACCAGGGCTTAATTACATAGGGAGATACCCTACTGTGTTCGTTTTCACGGACACAAAGGTCAAAGATGTGGTGTACGGTCATAGACGTGTGTGCGGTTTATCATTCGGCAATTTCACTGCACAAGGGATATAAACGGCACACCCAGGAGCCACCTGTTATTACTTTATAGGGTATCAATCTTTGTCAACTGGAACACGAATACAATATGACGTCTTTCTATGTAATGAACCCCGATCAAACTATAGTACATAGTTCATATGCAGAAAATTTCAAATTTATTTCAAGCGTAATATATTATCAATATCACGGAGTAATGATGGTCAGTCTGTGAAGGTCAATTTTTTACTCACTGCACAGAAAGTAAATTTATGCAGATAACAATTGATTTTTGACAGGCTCCAAAGTAGACGACTAATTAAAATGGACAGTTATATTTGTATATTCATGATGATTTGGCATGGTAAGCTTTCGTAAAGCCGATAACATTCTTCTGACTGGTATGCCGATATTAGATTCTGCTTTCATCTTTGGTCGCAGCTAGGATATAAGATGAAAATCGCAAATCATACCATTTTTATTTGTATATTCGTTCTTCTCGATTTCTTTGCATCCGGATAGCTATGACTGTTGTAAATAGAACATGAATAAAACTTGGATACAAATGCAAAAGTTTTACTTTTGATCTCGTCTTTGTGATGTTCTTTCCTCAAGCAAACTCGTGGTTTGAAACACTTTATGAACAAACCCGAATTCGCTTGTGGAAAGTACAGCATGCACACCCCCCATGATGCAGGTAACCAGCTCTGCCAATCGAATTAACATTAAATCCCATCTGCTCCACCATTTGGATATTTGGCTTGCAGTAACTCGAACGACAACCACAGTCCTGAGAACTATTCATAGTACTTTGAAGCAGACATTAATGTAGGAGTAATTTTGTATGGCTCAGCCGAATCAGAAGAACTCATTCGAGATACATTTTGATTTTGCCGCTGTCCAGTCATTGTGTCGACATAATCCGAGATAGATATGTGGTCTTTGGGTAAGAGGATTAGTCCAAATACGGCCGTGATGTTATAAAGCTGTTAATTCATGGGCTCTCGGAGCAAGTTCAACTGAAATAAGTAAGGTTCTATATAGCGGCATAAGAGATTGAAAAGCATTGATAGAATATTAATTTATTAAGATTGCCAGCCCTGCATGTAGATGTGAGCAGTACAGCTATTACTCGAAACGTCCTTTTAAAAAGAGAGCCACTGAGCGTTCGTGTATGATACACCACCTTCGTGGTATCTCAGTATATTTTGAGGAAGGCCTAGTTCATGCGGATAAAAGGATGGAGGACAAACTCTTCGAAGTTACGAGAGGATACTACATCGGGGATCTCCAAAGTCAAAACAAATATACGGAGACGAACATGTTACTTCAAACAAAGGAGACGAAATATACATCACATTGGCTGGCGTTTGATTCGCTCAAATGGTTTTGTGTTCAACTTCATATATCACCACAAAGTTTTGTTTATTCTAACACCCATTTTTGTTATTTTCAACTCAATTCTGGTGCTAAAATGGTTTCGACACAATATTTTTCGCAGTGTATGGGCATATTCGGGACGGTCATGAGGTCACGAAGCTCTTCGAACAGCATATTGTGATCTTCGTCCCACGGGAAATAGAGAACTGAGGATGATTAAAATTATAACAAATGAATGAAAGAGAAGACCTGCCTCCCTTTATAATATTCCATAACGTGTTACGTGGAAAACAAATAGTAGACGTCGCCACAGGGGACGTAATTATTTTTGGAATATTATAAAAGAAAGTAATGCTTCAATTTGCATTCATATATTCTCATATTTGTCATCATCAGTTCTCTATTTCCATCAACTCAAAACATTCAGAGTCGAGCTTCTATGCTTCGTCCAGGTGAATTCGTTCTCTGTCATGGTTCGGCTTTGTCAGACGAACAATGATTCGGGAAGATGAGTATTGCAGTACCGCGCTGCTATACAGGAATATCGAATGGCGGAAACAACATTCAGTGTTGTTTTATTTAAGTGAATCCACTCTTTGTTGGTATGCAGGATCGGTGAGGTTTCACAATTATCTGAAATGGTGATATTAAAACGAATGAGAAAGCAAAAACAGTAGGAAAATTCTAAATCTGCATATACAATGAATTTGTCAATTTTTTTCTCTTCTGAAAGTGTTCACTGAAGCTGTTTCTCTGGTATCGCTTTAGGTCGAATTATCATTTCGAACGGACATACTGTGGTCGTGACATATCGAATGTGCCTGTAACAAGACTATGTTATGTATACCAACATATTTATGCAATTTATCAACAGAATAACTGCCATTACCCGAACAATATGATCGTATTACTTGGTAATCTTGCCTGCCACTATACAAGCAATATAATAATCTGTGTGAGTCCTAGTCAGAATGCTATGTATCTGTTGTGTAACTGATGGAAATGTTAAATTGATATAGGTAGGCTTTGTTCCGGTGTTGTACAAAAGTTGATGAAAACAGAACCATTATCTACTCAAGACCAGTCATTTCATCACTAATCACTACAAGTCCAGTGACGAAATACAGCTTGGATTCATCAGCCACAATTGTATGTTGAGAAGAGAAGGCATCCGATAAGAAGTTACATAATATATTAAGCCTCATACATTTGTTTGCTCAAGTTTAGCCTACAGACAGGCTAACAATATGCCAGTGTGACAAAGCGATTAGACACCAATGATTAAATAATCACCAATGATCCTTGAATCACCAATGATCCTTGAATCCAGCAAGCTAAATATTTACCAACCTTGTCAGATAACATCTTTCTGGCAGATCTAACTGAATAAAACTCTACAAAAGCTGTCTTATATCGAACTGCAACTTCCCCGGCTCATTCTGGCTGATTTTTGTCCCCCGCCGCAACGCGGCCGGGGACTTTAAAATGGTTCTTGCTTCTATGTGTCCGTGCATGCACGGACATGTCCGTGCAAATACTTCGTAAGCAATAACTTCTAAATGCTTTGTCGGATTCCTCCGAAATTTGGCATCTGCATTCTTTGCGACAAGACGTCTCTTGGTATTACGTTTCAGCAAGATCCGCCTGTAGGTGGCGCCACTGGGGTCTTGCTTCTATATGTCCGTGCATGCACGGACATGTCCGTGCAAATACTTCGTAAGCATAACTTCTAAATGCTTTGTCGGATTCCTCCGAAATTTGGCATCTGCATTCTTTGCGACAAGACGTCTGTTGGTATTACGTTTCAGCAAGATCCACCTGGGTGGCGCCACTGGGTCTTGTTCCAATCTTTAGTGCATGTCCGTGGATGTTCGTGCAAATGCTTCATAAGCGATAACTCCTAAATGCTTTGTCGGATTCCTCCGAAATTTGGCATCTGCATTCTTTGCGACAAGACGTCTGTTGGTATTACGTTTCAGCAAGATCCGCCTGTAGGTGGCGCCACTGGGTCTTGTTCCAATATTTAGTGCATGTCCGTGCAAATACTGCGTAAGCGATAACTCCTAAATGCTTTGTCGGATTCCTCCGAAATTTGGCATCTGCATTCTTTGCGACAAGACGTCGCTGGTATTACGTTTCAGCAAGATCCGCCTGTAGGTGGCGCCACTGGGTCTTGTTCCAATCTTTAATGCATGTCCGTTCATGTTTGTTCAAATCCTTCACGAGCGATAACTTTCGAACAATTTGTCGGATTTCTTCGAAATTTGGTAAATGCATTCCCTGCGACAAAACACCGTTGGTGATGCGTTTCAGCAAAATCCACCCGGAGGTGGCGCCACTAGAGTTCATTCCATTATTCCATGCTGCAAGTGATAACTTTCTGGGTAACATGAGAAACGTTGCGGCTCATCGGATTCTTCTCAAATTTGGCATGCATTTACCATGACAGGAGCTGTTGCTTGGGATTGCCTTTCGCTCACTTGCACTCACAGGTGGCGCCACCTGGTGGCAACATCACAAATTCGTTTCCGGGTAATAACTTGAGAACTGACCTGTGACCATCGGATTCTTCTCAAATTTTGTATGAATGTACCGTGACATAAGATGTCGCTTGATAATGCATTTCACTGACTTGCGCCTAGAGGTGGCGTCACCTGGTATCAAAATCTAAATTTGGTTTCTGGGCAATAACTTGAGGACCCTCATCGGATTCTTCTCAAATTTGGTATGCAGATGTCCCCACGATACCATGTTCCTTGGGATTGTATTTTTCCCACTTCTGCCTACAGGTGGCGTCTCCTGGTGGAAAAATTAGTTTCCGGGCAATAATTTGGCAACTGCTCATCAGATTATTCTCAAATTTTGTATTCATATGTGACCCGCCCCAAATAACATGAATGTTCACCGGTGGGCATCTAGTACCGGCAATAACTTGAGGACCCCTCTTCAGAGTCTCAAAGTTCATATGCCGATACCATGACATGAGATGTCATTTGGGACTGTGTTTTGCCTGCTTGCACCTACATGTACAGGTGGTGACTCCTTGTGGCAAAGTCTAAATTTGGTTTCTGGGCAATAGGTTGAGGATGCCTTCATATTCTTGTCAAATTTAGTTTGCAGATAATATGCTATGAGTTGTCTCTTGGGGTTGCATTTCAGTTACATAATTTTCATGCTACATGGTAAAGAAAATATATTACAGTAGCAATCAACATTCAGTCAGCCATTCGGAGTTGATCTCAAAACCTGGGAAGGCGGAAAGACCCCTCTGCTTCTCACGCCTGTGAAGTAGCTGTTGCCATCCTCATGAATATCTTCTGAAACCGACAGCGCTTATAAATATTGCTGCCATTTTGGCGGGGGACCTAGCATCCTCTGGCTGCTTGTTTTCCTCAAATCATGTTTCCAGATATGTTTTCCAGGAATGATATATAGAGGATTTTCATAATGATTTTGTATTTTCAAGAAGGAATTAATGTACTTGTTTTAAGTACACATAACACATCAGACTAGTAAATAATGAAGCACTCGTATTAACAATGTATTAACTATATACTTTATGAAAATCAGTATAAAGGATATAAATACAGATTGCCGTGTGTTAAAAATCGCACTATATAAGAAAACCCCGTATATACAAGTTAATAAACTTCGATTATGCATCTATTGTCTAGATAACATTTCACTATCTGCTGGGCTATGATAATTGCTTGTGTTCAATTATGCCAAATTTTATAATCCGTTGCGATATGGGAAGTGCTACCTAAACTATTTATACCAGGATCATGACTGAGTAACTATAAGCATTTAACAGTCACCACAGGTGCTCAATCCCGGTGTCATCAAATGCTTTCGAAATGTGCTTGCGCTATATGACGCTACTGATACGTTCAAATTATTCCGATTCTCAGCAATTATTACTGAACCATGCAATAATAATTCACATCGATGTCGCAACGTTGTAAATAAAACGATTACATTTCCATAACATACAGTTGTCTGTATCATACTATCAAATATTATTCAAATGTGAGATTATATTTGCAATTTGGTAAATGTTTAGTTAATAAAACTCATCTGTTTGATTAAATTTGTCTATGTGGTATAACTTTGCTCATGTATCAATTATATGAGCCACCGTTCCATGCAGTAGAGAATATATGGTGAATAGTATTGTTGCATTTAATTTCCTGCGAAGTACAAATCTCACAGAGTGAAATATAACCGAAATATTTATCAATTCACCTGCCGTATATTAAAAGTCTGCAAATTAATCGGTTTAATTTGCACATGATGTCCCAGTGTGGCATATATAATTGAATAAAATATAATTATTTGCATAACTCTGTACTGTGTACGTTATGCTGTTACAAGCGTCTAGTCCGTCATTCATAATCCAGCCGTCGTCCATTAGAGAATATCCGCGTCCATAATCCAAAGACCTATTCCATTTCCATATAACAGTATTAGCACCAAATTCAAAAAGACAAAAGTATAATATAATTTTTTGTCATAAGGGCCTGTCCAAGCTGCAATATCTAATGTCCACAAAAGGTAAATATAATAGAAAATGTATGGCGCATATAAGTGAAATATATGGCAAATGATGCACATTTACAACACTGGCAAATAATGAAGCAACGATATTTGTTTACTACAGTAGGTAATACAATATCATACCATATATGTTCTGTGTTGACCTGTCGTTTAAATATATTTGTCTATATTTGTCTTTCCATTTAAACACCATACGTACACCATGGCCCTGATGTGTATGTTAAAAGCATGCAAATTATATCCACATATGTTAATATTTACAGGTCCGTTTAAACTTTTGCAAATATAACAGTTATATTCACCTTATATTTAGTGGTAATATTAAATAATATCAAATCGAGATTTTCGTGTAGTGTATGTTCGTGCTCGTACGTTGTGTGCAACGTATTGAAAACACAAAAGACTTTTGATGGACGCAGCTGTTTGTATGTAGTGCTAATGAGAATTCAAATAAGCTGACGTTCTTCGACATTAATTTACTGATGAATCAATCAGTTAATTTTTTTTCTTGCACGGTGTTGATCCTATCAATTTCACGCACCATTATAGTCTCAATTAGCAAAAATACGCCAGTCTCCATTCAGCAAAAAAAAATACAATAATAGTTAGGGAAAGGGTGAAAATTAGTAGCGGGGAGTCAACATGCTAATGAGACAAATGAAATGTATTAAGATCCCACACCTAGTGATTGGAATGCTTGTTATGGTGGAACATAGCATTCAACGATGGCAACATGCATTAATTTCTGCATTAATGGAATCTTTACTGCACTCACCAAAGTGTTTAATTTTCTGCATTATTCCAACCTCGTACAAACATACGCAGAAAGACACTTCATATTTCGGAATCAATATTTTATCTTGCTCTCTTTCTTACCGTATGTTGACCCAACCGATTACATACACATGCACATTAGTACCTTGCATTTTACCATTTTATAAATCGGATGAGCATTACTGGTGGGGGAGACAAATTGCTACAGTAAGATCAAATATACATTTTCGCATTCTCAACCATACAGTCTCATATCTAGTGTTTGTGATGTTCAACGTGATGTATTCTATTGTAGTACCTAGAATAATGGTAAGCAAGTGGATTGCTGTGTCGCTATGATTGTCTTGACGATGGATTATTGACCCTATCTGGCCTGGGCTTTTTGGGACATGTCCAGCATTTCGCACCCCCCCCCCCGATGAATATTTTTCTTGAGCTAGAGGTTGAAACTTACCACACTATACCCTTGGGTCAAACTCTACCAGAAAATGTGAAATAATCCAAGACGTCAATTTCAAAACGCATGTTTGGGTCGATTTTTTATTTATGTGTTTTCGTTGCAAAAACTGCATGATAAATTACCAAATAATAGTCTGATGTGAAATAAAATAGATTTACCTCAATTTCCCTCGAAATGATGAATTTTGAAGAAAAAGGACTAAAACATCACTTTTCTGGTACACCACATGCCACCATACTGAATTTATCCATGATTCTCTACTCCGGGGATGATAATGGACCACAGGCCCAGATAGGGTTAACAACCGATATGTATCACCTAGACTGTTATTGTCATAACTATTGAATATTGAGGTCACTACACGCTTGAAATGTTTTCATATTCAAATTATTCATTAGATCTTTCCATCTCCAATGGAATGAATTATTGTTTCTTTTATTGATTATTATTATTATTATTCCAAGCAAAACTGTGTTCAGACCGGAACGACCTCATCTCTTTGATGTAACACTTAGATATTGGGTACACTGTTAGTGTTCTGCAGTTCTAGGAACCTGAGATATAAGAGTGTAATGCTGAAAATTATTTGATTAATATTGACTCAATGAAATGATCGAAATATAGAATGTAAGTATTGTATGTATTTGAAACACTACGAGACAATACAACGTATCAAACCAACAGTTTTCGAGTTCTCTATATTCTTTGCCGATGTACAACCAAAAACGAAACAACATTGTGGAAAATATTTGAGGGTATGTAACTCAGTCTTATGTATGACCATGTTCAAGTTATATTTTCAAAATTTTACCCTTTAACATTTTCCTTCATACGTCGTAATGTTATTAGGGGTCAAGCTAAAGAGTTGATTATCAAAACATCCATGGACACTTCTATGTCCTATAAGAATATGGGATAGAAGTTGACTTTTGACTTTTAGGATCGTCTATATCTTCCGTAGAAGTTTGTGTGTCAGTTATTCAACGATTGATGCAATCATAGGGAAAATCCGATAACGTCACCTACATGGTTTTATTAGTTGATCACAAGTGTCAGAACTCAATTTCGACCTTGATCCTTCTAATAACTCGTCCTTTGAAATCGAAAATACGGCGTTCATTTACTCATTTAAGAAGGATCCTTGCAGTTTTAATAATAATAATATAATACAGAACGCTAAATGGGATTTTGTTTGTCATAGAAGATGTGATGTGACATTGAACTCGAGATGTGATGAATTCATTTATTAAAGCACTATATGCTATAGGGATCTAATTACCAAAAATATTTCCCATGAGACAGAAATTAGGTCGACAATGGTTTTAACGGATCTTCACCTTGCCTCTTGAGTTATCGCGTTTTTTGCGACTACAGGCCCATCAATCCAAAACAGTTCCGCTTGTGAACTCGTCATTTGCATGTGAAAAATAGATAATAACATTACGTAACAGAACAAAACAAAAACATAAAACTGTAGTGGAAAGAATAGGAGATATTTTACAAAATTCTTTTTTCCCATTTTTTAAAAACTTTTGTAACAACCAAACGTCTAATCACCACTATAACGTATCATTGAGAGAATACGAAGAAGTGCTTGCTTGGAAAAACAGACCTTGTATCTTGACAGATTTGAAGATAATCGAAATAATGTTTTCAGATTTTGAATACGCTTTTGCGTATTATCCATCTATCTGGACGTCGGATTCGTAATTCCGGTGCCCGGGGTTCGATTCTCGGCCACACCGCCCGTTTTTAACCCTACACTGTTAGAAGGATTGGGTCGAATCGACCCAAAAAATACTAGTCGAATTCGACCCAAAGATATTGGGTACAGGCATGACGGACCCAAAGTTGTTGGGTCAAAAGTTTTGGGTCGATTTGACCCAAAATCATTGGGTCGGAATTTTTTGGGTCATTCTGACCCAATGAATTTGGGTCGTAATGACCTAAAATTATTGGGTCGATTTGACCCATATTCACTGGACGGCATTTTTTGGGTCGTAATCGACATGGATATTTTGGGTTCGCCCTTCGCTGAATTCAAGCAAAAAATTGGCATTTCAAGGAGGGCAAAATGCTATGCACGGCCTGAAGATGTATGGCTCTGCATTTAATGAGCGAATTGATTCAACGCTGATAGATTATCCACCATACTACTTTGTACTAGGGTCGAATCACAAGACTGCTAAATGACAAGAAAAAGACTTCAAATTTTAATACACATGTAAAAATATATTTTCAATAAGTAAAGCATTGATTCATCTTAATTTAAGGATACCTCATGGATATCATCACATTTTCACATGTATTATACATGTATACATATAAAATAGCTCAAAGATGCATATAACAAAATCACAGACTTCACCAAAGAGGCTATAAAGGTACATCTATAAAATTATATCCACTAATTCATGGTGTGAGAAAACGTGTAAAACAGTGATGGCTCTCAGTGTGTCCAGAACTCTCCAGTTCATCACAAAGATATAAAAACAAATTACGGCACAAATCAAACAGTGATGGTTCAGTCTGTCCACAACTTGCCAGTTAAGGGGGTGACATATGTTCAGCTACCTTTTTTCATAGAATCACAGGTGATCTGATTACTAAATAGGCGATACAGTTGATGGCCAATATCATATACCAAAATGTTCTCCAAGTATCACACTTCTTCACAGCAAGCACAATTCGAATGAAGAATCACAGTTCATGTACTTGTAAAATCACAATTGGAATGTGTTGTTGCACAAATGGAGTTAATCGCAGTGCTCCAGAAATTACCAAAAAAAAACTGTTTCTCAATGACTTTATGCGAAGTAAAAATATCACTGGGTTGATACACAAATCCAGGAATGAAAAAGACCATTGCTCATGCAATTTCATATGTAGTACAACTACACGTGACGTCACAGGGGGGAAAGCTCCATCCATATTCCTTTGAATTGCAAAGCAGCATGTGACCCTTATTCTCAACTGTCAATGTCCAACTTCCTCAAATATTCTCGGACACGGATTTGAGGTCACCTCATAGGCAATCCCAGACAACTCAGTTGGAATAACTCCAAGACTGCTGACACATGTGTGGAGTACTGGACATTCAGCACAAATTAGTATGCCAGTAGGACATACAGGGCTTTGGAGATGCTCGAACAGGCAACCACTAGCACTTAGTCGACATAGACCAGAATCTTGGAGATGTCGCTGGCCGTCCCAAATACCATGATGGCATCAATGGCATCTTGAAATCTCCTCTGTGGTGGTGTTTGTTCCGCAACCGTCCATTAGATATCGGTGGGCATCCCAGTCTTTCTTGGATGTGGTTGGAAGAAGATACACCAGGCCTGTCAAAGCTCCGATCAGGTTCACATCTAAAACATATGAATACTCAAACTATAACCTTCGTAAAACAAGTAGCGGTACATTTTAAAATTTTTACGGCAATATTATAAGGCTTCAAAACACATTGACAGAGACACGCTACAAGTACATGCAACATGTTCACCCAAGGATATCTACAAAATAACTAGCCAGATCTTCATCTACATGTACTATAGATTTGTGGAGACTGATCTGTTGTGTTAACAGAGAGTGTGTACAAGAACACACTAGAAATTTGATATTAACCAGGCCTCAATTTAAGGTGGTAACCTGTTTTCAGGTTGCCTGGAGGTTGCCATAAGAAAAATAGTGGTAACCTATTTTCAGGTCCCCATAATTTTGAGTAATAATATGACATGAGGTTATAAATAATTATGCAATAGGTTCCCACAGGTTACCAGTGTAGAATTCATGGTAACCTGTTGAGAGGTTACCATCAGCACTCCTTAAATTGAGGCCTGTTAATGAAAACCCGAGGGTTCAAGTCCCCCGACGTTGGAAAAGGGAGGGAGAGAATTTGGCTTAATGTCACACTCAAGTTTGTTTCACTCATATGGTGACAGTCAGTTTGGTTGGTGGAGGAAGCCGGAGTACCCGGAGAGAACCACCGCCCTTCGGCAAGTAACTGACAAACATTCACACATGGACCAGCTGGGCTCGAACCCGTGCCGGTTCAGCGGTGTGAGGCTAGCGGTCACCAGCGAAGCACCACCACTCGGCCACCGAGGCCCCCCCCCCCCTCCGACGTTAGAACAATTGATTTGACTTGGAACCGTAACTTTCGGTACCGGCATGCGGAGCAAACCCAAGTGAGATCCAGAGGCAAGGTACCCACAATTATCGAATTTGTCCTAATCCGGTCAGGATTTCAGAAAATATTGTATGAGAACAAAATTTTAACTTAGCCCACAGGTGGCGCCACCTATAGGCGGGTCAGCATGAAAACAATTCCAAGTGAGATCTTGCGGCAAAGTACCTACACACAAAATTTAAAAAGAATCTGTTCAATTTTTCGAAAGTTATTACCTGGAAACAAAATTGGCCCCCAGGTGGCGCCACCTATATGCGGATCAGCGTGATCTTGGGCCAAGGTTAGGCACACACATACCAAATTTGAAAAGAATCCGTTTAGTTTTCCTGAAGTTACTGTCCTGTTTCCGGACACGGACGGACGGACCCCAATACTATAGTTCCCCTTTAGCCCTACGGGCGTCAGGGGACAACCATACTGTTAGTGATACAATAAAATTGATTAGTTAACCTACCCATGTTGAAATTGAGATCGGTGTTCAAATATGGAATCGTGGCCACCAGTTTGACCAAGGGATGGCTTCTTGGATAGGAAGTTGCCTTCGTACATGTTTCGTCTATAAGCTGACCAAGAACGGACTCTAGTTTGGAGCTGAATGTCATGTAGCCAGCCACCTCTGGGGTTACGAGTGAAAATTCATTCAGCATCTGAAATCAGAAAATATCAATGTTAAGTAAAGCCTTACACCAAAATACAGGCTATTCAATGTGGTCTGGTATTGTGATCAAATATATATATGCTAAAAACAACCATAATATGCATCATTAAATCCTTGGCTTTATAGGAAGTAACAATAATTGACATACACACACATGATAAAATTGAGCATGTAATCAATGTAAATAAGCCGGCCTGCCACGGTATCACAATTGGACCGTCCCATAAGAAATTAACAATAATGAACCATACAATGACAAAATAAGACGAGCTGCCCTGACATGTGTAAAATAAACAGTTTATTTTACACATGTCAGGACAGCTGGTCATAATAAACACACAAATATAAAAATAAAGGTGTAAATAACTACATGGTATGCTCTTACAACAGAAAAATTGCCTGTAGATAATACATAAATATATATTATGAGATCCACAATAATTGTTATGCATAAATCACAAGCAATAAGCCGGCCTAGCTTCCGTTTGACCGTTTTGCTATTATTTGCGAGTAAGAGGAAATTGACGATCCTGGGCATTATGCACGAGTCAAACGAAGTCCCCATCCCCCAACCTCGGGCAAGGGTCGGGCTTAGTGGGGGATTACCTGGGGCTTCACAGCATGTTTACGCCCCAGAGAGTGACGCTTTCACACGTTTTCAGTCCTGTTTATGTTGGGATTCAGTTAATATTTCTTTTACCTAGGGATGGGACGTAAATTGTATTTGGTTGAGGTGGGGATTCACTTCAATGTTTTGCCCCAGGGGGTGGGGCATTGAAGCATTTTAACAACTCTGATTCGCTAAGTCCCCACTAAACCCCGAGGTTGGGGGGGGGGGGGTAGCCCTTGTTGGCGTGGCCAGGGGATGCTCACGCCATTGGGTCTCAAAAACCGAGCTAACGCGCACGACAAACTTCAAAATTCAACTCATGAAATTCGACCCAAATACATGAATAAATACGTACCTTATTCCATCAACTTATCCATAAACACACACAATCTGCTCACGAAAGCACAGAGGGTAGAAAAAACACAAGTGACTCGGTATTGTTGTTGTTTCTCGGCACATATGAAAACGTCGTCCTTTGTTGTTGTTGTTGTTGTTTATCTGTAAATCCACTCTTAACTCGATGGGTATTTTTCACTGATGCTACAAGAAAAAATAACATGGTGCTATATTCCCAAAATGCTGTTTGTTCTCTTATGCTTGAGAAAGTAGACGGCGGGCGGTGTTCGATCGATCAATACGTGTTGTCAGACTCATTGATGCAGAGTAGGGCAAAAAAAGAAAAAAAAAACAAAAACAAAAACAAAAAAAAAAAAAAAAACAAAAACAAAAGCAATATATAGTGGTAAGGTAGATAGAAATACTATGTACATTATAAACTGGAGAAACATGGTAATGTTTTACAATCCTTGCACGGGTGGCACAGCTGATGCGACTAATTTAAATACAAGGTCTAGGGAGGGTAGATCTTTCCCAGGTAGTCACAGAATGCTCCCACTATCTTAGAATTGTGCTCCCTTGAGAGGACCTTACTGTACCCACTTAGCACCTGTATGTTGATCTCCCCCACAATAGATCCTTTCTCCCTGTTGGAAAGACACAGAGTCTGATTCACTATGTCCACCAGAGAATCACGTTCTTCCTCAAATCTCGAGCACTGGAAGACATAATGATGTACTGTCTCAGGCACATTGCAGACACTGCAGTCTGCTGACGTTAAGTTGGTGTTCAGCTTCACCTGATGATGTTTCAGTTTGGTATGATCACTGAGGATCTGGTTCAGGCAGCTTTGTTCTCTTCCTCTGTGTTTATGGAAAAACTGTCTGGTGTTGGTCTTCTTGATCACAGCCTGTACACAGCTTACCTTTGTGGAGTTTTCCAACCGCCGTTGCCATTTAACTACCGCCTTCTTCCTCATGTGTCGAAACACTGAGGATTTATCATTTGCGAATTCTGATTGCATAGACTGAGCCTCTACTGCTGCAGTTTTAGCATACTCATCAGCAATCTCGTTGCCTCTTATACCACGGTGACCTGGGCACCAGTGGCATCGGACTCTTGCTCCGCGTCTCAAAATGGTTCTAGCTGATGCTCTAATAGCACTAATATCCTCTGCTCTGTTGCCTGGAATGTCTGAAGAAAAGCTAGACACAATAGTGAAGATGTTTACATCTGCCTCCGCGGTAGTGCCTGCTACATATTCTAGACCTAGTCGGATACCTACCACCTCCCCAACATAATTATTGCCCACCTTGGCAACGGCTTTCTTGAGACATATGGGAGCAGATTTGAGACCCTTGAAGAATACAATGGCTGATGCCCCTACTGGGCCTGGGTTGCCTAGTGCTGACCCATCTGTGAAAATGACTACCCCATCATTCTCCAACAGTTTAAATTTCTGCCTAACAATGTGCTCCTGGTCTACTTTGCTGTTGCTGAACTCCTGACTGACTGAGCACTCCCTGAATAACTCTAACCCGTTATCCCTATACTGATAGTTTTTCCCCACCCCTTCTGGGGACACACCAAACTCTCTCAACCTGCAGAGCAAAGTAGAGAAAAGAGATGGATATCTTTCCCTCTGGGCCCTGTCAATGTGCGACTGCAGTTCTTGCACTATGGGGTCAGTGCCGCTACGTGCGAGAATTCTCGTCATTTCTTCTGCTTGTCTCAGCCTGAGGTGAATGTCGACTGGTGTACAATTAGTCAGGACTTCCAGTGTTTCTGTGGATATGGAATTGAGACATCCAGTCGCTTTTAGAAGGGCTAGTCTGCGCACCTTCTCGAAGTCTCCACATGCTTCCTTACCTGAAGCTGCCATCACAGCAATACCATACTCTAAACGGGGCAAGACCAATGTTTTGTACAGATTAACGAAGTTGGGGGTTGAACATCTAGATTTAGCTCGAGCAAAGTCAGATAAGGATCTAAGGGCACCAAAAGCTGCTGACTGCCTGGCATTGGAATGCTCAGTGAATTTGAGTTGGTCATCCAATATAATACCAAGAAGTTTTTTAGAGCGTACCATGTTAATTTTTTCCCCTTTCAGGACTAAGGTGACTTCTTTCCTTACCAGGTTTGGTGGAGCGAACAATAACCCGCAGGTTTTGTTCGCTGACATGACCATGTTCCAGCCACTACACCAAGTTTTGCCTACTGTGTCTATCTCCCTGTTTACCTCATCTACCAATAGCTAAGTTAGGGCCACTTCTCAGGATGGTGTTATCATCTGCATACTCTGTGTGGTCAGACGAGGGACTAAGTCCTTTCGTAGCATCTGAAGTGTACGCATTGCACAGAGTGGGAGAGAGCACAGACCCCTGTGGGATACTCAGTTTGGACGGAAGCCATCCAGTGGACGCCTCATTGACAGTGAACTTGGTCTGTCGTTCACTAAGAAATTGTGAGATATAACACAGTAACCTGCCTCTTATACCCATGTTATACAGCTTGCATATCAACCCCGCTCTCCAAACACGCTCAAAGCAGCTGTCAAAATCCATAATCACCACAATGGCATATTTTCCCCTATTCCAAGCCTCATATATTTTTTGGACCAGGCGAATGAGTGCATGTGTGCTTGATCTAAACTTTCTATATGACTCATTAGTGTCTGGAAGAGAGCCATCACACTCCAATCTCCAGATGAGGCGTCCCTGAACCACCCTCTCCATGATCTTACCCAAGACACTCTCCAGGGTGATAGGTCTATATGCCTTAACAGAATGGTAATTGTCTTTACCAGGCTTTGGGAGCAGGACCTTGGGGTCCTGTTTAAAGGCAATGGGTAACTTTCCCGAGCTCCAAAATAGCTGCAATATTTTGGTCAGGGTTAGTGCTAACTCTATCCCCCCTTTCTTTATCATAATTCAGAAAATCTTCTCCTCGGGACTAGGTGAGGAGTGCAAGGGGGTAGCTTCTATCGCTAGCTGAACTTCTTCAAGAGTAAGGTCAGTGTTCTCAGATGACAGCTGAGCAGGGGCATCCATCTTATCTAAATCCTTGGATTCTTCTTGGACCAGCCAAGCACTTAGTTCTTCTATGGTGCTATACCAGATGGTATTGTTCTGAACATCTAAGTTCTCTGAGCCATAAACCCCTACCATCTCTTGTAGGATGTCTGTATCTTCAGCTGCAAGAGATCCATCAGCCCGTTCAATTGGCTGTATTATGTTCTTAACTTTTGGATTGATAGTTTTGTTGACAACTGGCCAAAATTTCTGTGGATCCACTGAGTTGAGTTGATCAATGAGGCTTTTCCAGTGTTCCTCTATCGCCTCGTCTACTGCTTCTTTAAACTCTTGTTTGGCTTTCTGTACCAGTCCATAATTGTGTGGGTCATTCCTATACCTGAATCTTTTCTTCCTGGCTCTAAGATTGTTTGCTTTGGCGCCTACATCTGCATTCCACCAGCTTTTGCTGTGTGGACATACAGTTTTGCGCTTAATGTTCTTATCAGCTAGTTCTAACAGGGTATGGCGAAATTTAGTATACATCGTCTCTACATCTTTCTCTGTGTCAGATAGAGCCGAAAGCCATTCGCTGAAGACGATGTTTGTCTCGGTTTCCCAATTAGCCCAGTCTGTATTCCGAAAATCCCACTTGCTTTCCCGGAAATTTGTTTGTCGATGACCAATCCTGAAAGTTATCAGTCTATGGTCTGTAGCCAAAAAGACCTCTTCTCTGACCGCCCATTCCGAAATATCACTATCTATTCCTCCCTGTACCATGGTAAGGTCTATTATGGAGCTGTCCCTTGTTGGTCTGCTATTGTTGACTATATGTAGATTGTGTTTGTGCAAAATGTCCAGGAGTAATGGTCCGAGAAGGTTAACGTTCTTGTTAAACCAGTAGGGGTGCTTGGCATTAAAATCTCCTGTAATGATGAGAATGTGAGGCTCCCTACTAACTCTATCTAATTGTGTCGAAAAGGCTGCCATAGCTCTAATATCCTCCGGTGGAATGTAAACTGATCCAATGAGGTAGGAATGCCCATTCGTGTAGACGTTGGTCCACACCGCCTCAAGATCCCCTCTAACTAGGTCTGTGCGTTTGACAGTCTTGAAATCCTTACGGACCAAGATGGCACTTCCCCCGCCTTGCCTATATGGTCGCGTCCATTTGTTCACATTCCAGTACTTCAGAGAGCTACTAAGGTTCCAGTTCGGTTGCCAAATTTCAGTGAGACATAACACATCGATACTTTGTTTTTTGACTACCTGTTCCATTAAAGGAAATGATGTATTAAGTGACCGGATATTTGCCTGTCCTACCTTCATGATGAATATTTCCTAAGAATAATATAACATGGATGAGAAAACTAAAACCTGACAGCTAGACAGACCTAGAACATTTTTCCTTTTCTAAGCTTATTTACAGACATTTAACTAATCTATGTGTTTAACTAATCTATGTGTTTATCTCAGGCTAAGCGTGAAAGTACAGTAGTGCCTAATACCAGTCTCTAGAAGAGAGCTTGCGGCTCAAGGTCCTGTAGAACTGGCATGCCTTGCTGAATGCGGCATGCGCCCCTTCACAATTTGCACATTTAGGTGGACGCTCACACTTGCCGTTGTGATCAGTCCCACAGTTTTCACATCTGTGCTCTAGATCACAGTTAGCTGCTATATGTCCGAAATTTTGACAATTAAAGCATCTCGTAGGGAGGGTTCTTTTTGTGACATATGCTTCAATTTTGCCTACTGACTTTCCCAGGACTGGTGAACTAGCGAGGATAGCTGCCAGATCCTGCTAGGAGGCACAGTCTACCACTATAACTGGCAATGGTCTGTGACTATCTCTATAATGTAGTCTTCGAACAGATAAACCTCCAGAAAATTGAAGCTGTTTGGATATGGAATCCTCCAGCTCTGTCACACTGAGATATTTCGGAACATTTTTAATTACACATCTACATGTGGATGCTAATGATTTGTTGTGTGTCCGAATGTTTTTTCCTTGACCCCCAAAACTATCATCCGCCCAGTCTTGTTTAAGGATGTCCCTATCTCCCTCAGGTTTGCAATGGATGGCGATTCGTCCTCTGACTAAGGGGTAGGCCCAGATGAACTTTGCCTTTGGTTTAATCCTACTAATCTCTGTCTTGATTTCATGGCTGTCATTATACCTTTTCTTCAGACCATCAATAATCAAAATATTATCATTGGAGGTGGACTCCTCTGTGTTGACCTTGTCCCGTGTCTCCTTTGGGACCGTTACCGGATTATTTTGCTTTGTCGGCCCATCTGTTAAACTGTCAAACAGTACTTTATTTTCCCCTTCAATATTGCTGACAATGCACTTAGGGCAAGCATATTCAATGTCTCTAAGTGTTGCACAAAATTGATCATTGAAGCCTAGGCACAGACCATGCCACCACTGACTGCACAGGGAGCGCTGAACCCAGCTGAGAGATTGAGATTTTGAACTAGGCACTGCACGACATGGGCAGTCATCTAAATCTATCTTTTGTGTTTACTGGTGTGTTGTTTGGCATCTGTTTTTTGTTTTATGGGCTTCTTCTGGGCTAGTTTAGACGTACAGTTACCTTTGATGGAATTAACAGCAGTCACTGATGATTTGCTGTTATCCGTATGACTCACGATCCGCGATACGCGAGGATCTCCTTACTTCTGCAGACATGTGGCAAATCTCTGCATATACCTACATAAATATCTTAATATTGATAGTTGTGCCCTGATTTATAGACCCTAAAATTATAATAACCATATTCTATGGTGCTACCCTTAGGATTGCCCTTGCATATCCTGGGTAACTCGGTGCTGGAGTACAGAGCAGATCGCTAGCACTGGCCCTGATAAACAGACCCTAAAATTGTATTATCCACAGCCTATAGGGGTACCCTTAGGATTGCCCTTGCATATCCTGGGTGACACCGGGGTGGAGTACAGAGCTGAGCACTAGCAAGCCTTATATGATAGTGCCCAAATATTATCTCCTATAGCACTATGAAGAGTAATCTGTGGTTTGGCCTATACATGTACCTCAGAGATATGCCTGATGGTACTCGCACCATATAGATATCATAGAATAGACTAACAGTGATATAGACTATGGGAAATATAATACATTTGGAAGATAATCACATTTCAAAACATAACAAATAAGATAAAGATATTATGCTCTACATATATATGTTCAGTATGGCACAATCACAGACGGGATACTCTATGACCATGTAAAAAAAAAAAAAAAAATGCCTTTGCATATCCATAGGGACCATCAGGCTTGAGCACCTGGTCCCCAGAATATTTACAGATTTAAAGTTTGACCTTGTTTGAGCTTGATCAGTGGCTCAGCAGTCAAATTTGAAGCACTGCATGATGAAACCGACTACCTGCTAAGTTTGTGGGCTAAATCACTTATAAAAGCACTACATGGAATCACGATATAGTTAAACACAGGATGGTTATTATTTGCGGAATAAACGTGGGATGGTTAATATTTGAATGGAATAGTTGTCTAATGGAATGTGCCGAGACTCTACATGCACTACAAAAAATTCTGAGTAAAATTCTGAGTACACCAAGATGATCAAGCTTATTTCTTTGTGGAAGTTTTACTGGTTATGATCCTATTTGTTAAGAAGCATTACCTACTATCTGTAGACTACATGCAGGTATCTATTAAACTACTGTACAGCAGGCGCTCAAAACTTGTATCATAAAACATTTGGTAAGCTCTACATGGAGCTGCTATATATACAACATATTAGTATCTAGTGCTGCTAATGAGAGAAAAAAAAAGAGAAAGAAAAAAAAAGACTTATTAAACTGGATCATTTCTAAGCTTGGCATAGCTCCAGTCCAAACTTTCTAATGTGGAACATGTTGAACAAAAAAGAAGATAAACCATTTTGTAATCCCGCATTATTTAACTTTTGCAGTCGGCCATTTTGTTATTTTCCAAAAACAAAAGGTAAACAGCAGAGTTTGGTTCCAGTAATTAGGCCTGCTTAAGATAGAGAATAGATAGCTGGATAATTCTAAGCTTGACATAGCTCCAGTCCAAACTTTCTAATGATGGAACATGTTCAACAAAAAAGGAGATAAACCATTTTGTAATCCCGCATTATTTAACTTTTGCAGTCGGCCATTTTGTTTTTTTCCCCCAAAAAGGTCAACAGCAGAGTTTGATTCCAGTAATTAGGCCTGCTTAAGATAGAGAATAGAAGGGTGCCTACCCAGAAAAGAATGTAGTTGTTCTTGAGAGAAAAGTAGAATTTGACAAATATACAGTGCGACAATCAGCAAAAATAGATCCCGCAATTTTAGGAAACAACATGTCGTTGTTGTTGTTGTGCCATGCCACGTTTTACGCAGAATGCTTGCATTTTTTCACCAGGCACCAAACAGAAAGTTGTGCAGTAACGCAAACTCTACAAACGCAGAGCAAGCATCAATATAAGGAACATCAAGTAATGAACATTATAAGTCAACTAAAAAGGATAGTAGTGCCCGCCAAAGTTCGCAAAAAAGGATAAAGCAGCAGCTCGATAAAACACGTCCGTCCGCTCCCACCGCCCGTAATGCCTCCTTGCTCGCTTCACGCCATATTTCTTTCCTTTCCTTTGCGCATGTGCAAACCTGACTGTGTCAGCAGCGCGCACGAGGATTACCCAGAATGCAAACCGCGCACGTGTTCGAAAAAAAAATCGTCCACTGGCAAACAACATGTCGGCTGTTAGGAGGGCCATCGATTCTGTTGTGTCCGACTTGAATTTGAATTATTCACTCAAAACGGAACAACGGAATATTTTAAAGTATGTGTGTGCCAAGAAGCATGTTGTGGGACTTCTTCCTACCGGCTTTGGAAAAAGCGACTGTTTTGCATTTGCCCCACTCATAATGAACAAGGTAAGAATGTTTTATAATCATAATATTTCATTTTTAATAAATTACAGTACTGCTCAAAACAATATTGGGCGTTTTGATTGAATAATTCAAATTCAAGTCGGACACAACAGAATCGATGGCCCTCCTAACAGCCGACATGTTGTTTGCCAGTGGACGAATTTGTTTCCGAACACGTGCGCGGTTTGCATTTTGCGCGCTGCTGACACAGTCAGGTTTGCACATGCGCAAAGGAAAGGAAAGAAATATGGCGTGAAGCGAGCAAGGACGACGTTTTCATATGTGCCGAGAAACAACAACAATACCGAGTCACTTCTGTTTTTTCTACCCTCTGTGCTTTCGTGAGCAGATTGTGTGTGTTTATGGATAAGTTGATGGAATAAGGTACGTATTTATTCATGTATTTGGGTCGAATTTCATGAGTTGAATTTTGATGTTTTCCGTGCGCGTTAGCTCGGTTTATGAGACCCAATGCGGTGAGCATCCCCTGGTCACGCCAACAAGGGCTGGAGGGGGGGGTGTTGGTTAACTAATTTATGCTTATAAAAGGAGAACTGTATAAATATTATAGTAACATCCACAGATAGTTGTAATTTTGTGTATAAAACACGTAATCAGTGTATTTAAGGCCTTTGCGAAGGCATCCACATATCAGTGGTAACAACAACAACAGTATTGCGAAAGAGATAGAGGGGGTATATAAAATTCAAAATTTGAATGTCAATGTAATTATTGGTCATCAAATCCCAAGTAATTAAAGTTAGAAAATTTTGAGAAAAATATTTCTGGTGTAATTATGAAAACATGACGCAAAAGAATTTGCCAAAATATGAAATATCGCTTTCGACTAACAGACGTTCAAAGAGTGATATAAATGTACATGAACATATTAGATTCGACATGCGCGAATAAAAATCGGTTTTCCTGCCTCATATGAAGGTGAATACAACTAACATGTATGACCCACGTGCATTTGACTCCGCCATTTTGAATTGCAAACGGTAATGTTGTAAACCTAGCACAAATGTGAATATTTCTAAGCGTAGAAAGACGACAAATGCTAGATTTTTTTAAGATAACAACCTGAGGTCCCCGCAACAATGATCACTCGGTCTGAAAGGTTTGTATTAAAGGAAATGATGCAAAATTTATCATATTTACCAGGACATCAGCGCGAGTTTCTCTTCAGCAACGTAACCGGAAGTGCTGAACATTCCTCCGCAGCGCTCCGGAAGAAGAACACATCGTTGGATGTAATATTAAAAAGAAAATAAGCCTGTACTAAATATTGAAATATTTTATAATGCATAAAAGGAGATATTTTGACGCTAGAAAAAAAAGTCTAATGAATTTCATTTGGAACATAGGTGCTGAACTTATTACTTCCGACGCAATGGCTGCCAATGTTGTAGTTTGCCGGCGGGTCTATTGTTCCTGTTTGACAGTTGAAGAAAAATTCAGATTTACAGGTAAATATAATGACGATTTATGAAGAACTGAAGAGGATTAGTATTACATGTAATTGTGCACGTTTATGTGTATTCTGATCAAGGATCGAGCAGCAATACAATTAGATTCTGTGCTTTTACGTTGAACTGATCTGGGGTTTGGTCGTGGTGTTACGTAAGGTATGTATATTTCAAGACGGTGTACAAAATCCGGCGAGATTTAAACTTGCAAGTAAATTATAACATTTAACACATGGATAGTTCATTTTATATTACGAACTAATCTCTAGCATGTTATTTATGTAAAAAATACTGGGTTAGTTTTCTTCAACTTTTTGGATGAAAACTTCGTGTATGGTGAGCCGTTGGTGATGTTACACGTGTTTGACTGTTGGAAGAAATTGTGAATGAATCAATAGAATTTCATGATATTATGGATCGGAAACATATCAGATACAGCAGAAAATTTGGTAGTGCGAGTGGAAGGCCATTTGGCAGTGGTATTGCAGGTCATGCCATGCCAAATGAAGAAAATGATGGGGAATTGGTGGAGTCATCTCAGGCTGTTCAAGGTCTTACCATCAGTTGGAAGACTTGTACTTCTGAGACAGGTGAGTAGTAGGGAAAGGGCAAATCTATTAGTATAAATTGTGCAGGGCCATGTTGTAGGTATACAGAAAATGAGGCGAAATTATGGATATTGTTGTCCCCGCCATGTAACTGGGAGGGCTTGGAAATGCTACCCATCCTTCCGTCCGTCCGTTTGTCCCAAACATGTTGTGATCGCGATATCTCGAGAACAATTCAACTCGTGAAATTCAAAGTTAGGGGTTGACGACACATCAGTGAGAAGATGGCTGGGATTGTTTTTCACGAAACGGCGTTATCCAAGATGGCCGCCAACCATCCCAAAAATGTTGTGAACGCGATATCTCGAGAACAGTTAAACCGAATGACTTCAAAGTTGGGGGGTGACTTGACATGAGTGACAACATGGCTAGGATTGTTTTCCACCAAACTGAGTTAACCAAGATGGCTGCCATCAGCCATGTGAGATTCCATCCATCTACAAAATGTTATGAACACGATATTTCGAGAACAATTCAACCGATTGACTTAAAATCTTGGGAGTGATTTCACATCAATAAGAAGTTGACTGGAATTGATTTTCAACAAACTGCATTAACCAAGATGGTCGCCGTCAGCCATCCTAGATTCCATCCATCTCCAAAATGTTAAGAACACGATATCTGGAGAACAATTCAACCTATCGACTTCAAATCTGGGGAGTGATTTCACATCAATAAGAAGATGACTGATAATAATCTGCCTAGTATAATCCGTGGCGTGTCCTACTACTCCTACTCCTCCTCCTCCTCCTCCTCCTCGTCCTACACTTTACTCACTGAACAGCGGGTCACATAGGTGTGTCGCGGGATAGGCTGGGGAGAGAGACCTGGGGTTTTCACCCTACAGTACAATGGGTCGACTGCGCATGCGCGATGAGTAGTAGAATAGAAAGGGCACGCGATCTCCCTATCCCTATGAGTGTGGCGCGGGATAGAGTGGGCCGCGAGACCTGGGGTTTTCGCTACCAGAGATTCTATGGGCCAGGCTTGCACCCTACAGTAGAATGGGTAGACTGCGCATGCGCAATGAGTAGTGCGCGATGAGTAGTATAGAAAGGGCACACGACCTCTCTATCCCTATAAACTAACCCATGGGGGTGAATGAGCTATGGGGTGGAATCCGTGGCGTATGAGGATTGGCTCATGTCGGTTTAACTTCTTAAGGGTCGGCTCATGTGGGTTTCACTTCTTCATCCGTGGCGTATGAGGGTCGGTTCAGATCCCCTGGGATGGGGACATGCATCTGAGGGCAGTGGGTCGGTTCAATGAAAGCTCGTGTTAATAATAAGAACATTAACCCTCTTTTATTTTGCCTATACCATGTATATGTACAACAATATCCCACATTCACCGTTATTTTCCCTGTACCTACAATATGGCCCTCCACAATTCATAATAGATTCGCCTATTCCCTCCCTAGGCAGCTCGAAGCAGTATTCGGTGAAATGGACAAAAGATGATGCTGAAAATCTGACACTCAAGCCTCAGCTACCTGAAGATACAGCATTCAGACTGGTTGATTTGCAGCATTTGAACAGTCATTACTGTGGCATTGCTCTGCACATGGCTATTTGTGAGAAGGCTCTTGCAATTGCTCGTAGTAGAGGAAACGCATTTCAGCTGGTAGGGGAAGGCCCTGCAAAAGGTTTGGCAACCTTTCTTCAAGTCCAGTGTAAGGGCTGTTATCGGACTCTCACTTTCAGGACTAGTCCCAAGGTGAAAACGAGCAAAGGGGGTGAACGGCATGAGGTGAACGTGCGGGTTGTATGGGGTGCCATGACCACCGGGACTGGGGCAGCTCACGTTAAAGAGTTTATGTCGACATTAAATGCACCCAGTCTTACCCAAACCAGTTTCACAGCCATTGAGGAAGAGATAGGGGTTTGGTGGAGAGAGAGTATGTTGGAGGATATGGTCGAAGCTGGGGACGAGGAGAGGAGACTGGCCATGGAGAAAGGGGACTATGACCAGGGGGTTCCTTCAATTACAGTGGTTTGTGATGGAGGGTGGAGCAAGCGTACACACAAGCACAGCTATAATGCTCTGGGTGGTGTTGCAGTCATTTTTGGGGCGAAGACAGGAAAAATTCTACACATAGGAGTGCGAAACAAGTATTGCTACATCTGCTCTGTAGCCGAAACTGCTACGCGTGAGCCACAACCTCATGAGTGTTTCCGGAATTGGAAGGAAAGTTCCCAAGCAATGGAGGCTGATGCTATTGTTGAGGGTTTTCAGGTTGCAGAGCAGACACATGGTGTACGGTACATGACTGTTATAGCAGATGGAGATTCGTCTGTGTATGCGCAAATACAGGAGAAGGTTCCAGTTTGGGGTTGCATGGTCACCAAGCTGGAATGTGCCAACCATGCTTGCAAGTGTGTTCGCTCTTCCTTGGAGAAGTTGGTTACAGAGAATCCACATTTTAAAGGCAAGGGCAAGCTAACAAAGGAGACGAGGATACGACTGGTTAGTGGTCTGAGATGTGCAATTCGTATGCGATCCAAGGATCCCAGCACAGATGGTATAGCTGCCAAACAACTGGAACAGGACATACGAAACTCTGTGCACCATATCTTTGGAGACCATACACATTGCAGCGAATTCTGCAAGGCTAAACCGCTTTCATCAGTTACGCTTCCAGGGCAGAGTCTTGGTCCACTTGCAGAGCAGAGTCAGGGTCCAGTTCCCGAGGAGAGTAGATGGGGGAGTCATGGTTCCATTTCAGGACACAGTCAGGGTCCACCTGTACAACAAACTGATCATCCAGTTTCAGGACCGAGTCGGGAGGAGGACGACCTGTCAGTTCCACAAGACAATGCTGATGAAGTCCTTCTGAGTCAGTCACAATACTGGACAGAAGGCACCTCTCCTGAGGAAGAAGAGGAGTCCAGATTGGATGGTGGATTGCAGCATTCCTTCCTTGATGAGAGCATGTTGAATGAGGTAAATAAGATTCTGAACAGATTGGCAACCAAGGCAAGGCGGTTGCTTGGAAACTTCACCACAAATCTCGCTGAATCTTGGATGAATGTTCGAGCAAAGTTGGATGGGGGGAAATTCCATAACCGTTGCGCGAGGGGATCCTGGCATGCCAGGTGTTATGGTGGCGCGCTTAGAAATAACTTGGGAATTGCCTGGTCTCCTCAAGTTTGGGAGTCTGTGACTGGAAAGAAACCTGGCAAGTCTTTCGAAGACGTCTATGTGGAGCGCAGGAAGCAGACCCAGCTAGCCAGGAAGTACCAGTCCCGACCTGACATCCTAAGGCGGAAGTGGAAACGAAAACTCGAAGCTGCAAAAGAGTCATCTTCCAAGCCGGCTCGTAAAGCCTATGGTGAGGAGTGTTTGGATGCCATTCCAGATATTAGTGCACAGAATCTGGAAACGAAGAAGGAATTCTTCTATCAACATAATGTGAATCTGTCTCCAGACAAGCTGAGAGCCATCGAGACCCTGACGAAAGGACAGTCACAATCCAACCTGTGGCATATTGAACGGAAGCACCGTCTGACAGCATCCACTTTCGGAGAAGTTGGAAGGAGAAACCCTGTGATTCCTGTGAGACCTCTTATCACAAGGTTGCTGTATGGGTCATTCTCTGGTAACCAATTCACAAGGTACGGTCTCCAACAAGAAGATGTCACCATCACCGAATATACCATGTGGAAAGCTGAGAGAGGCAGCAATGTTACCGTTGAGAAAATGGGTCTCTTCATCTCGCCAGATACACCTTGTCTGGCTGCCTCGACAGATGGAAAGGTCACCGAAAAGTTGGGGGCAAGTGGCACACCAGAAATTGGTCTCCTGGAGGTGAAGAATGTGCTACAAAACAAACCCATTTCTCTGCAGGAGGCTGTCAAGACAGTTCGCTCTTTCTGTTTGGAAGTTGTACATGGTAAATTGCAGTTGAAAAGGCAACATACGTATTACTCCCAGATTCAGGGGCAGCTGAACATTCTGGAGCTACCATGGCTTGACTTTGTGGTACGGACCACAAACCCTTACCAAATACATGTAGAGCGGATTCAGCGAGACATCCCATTTTGGGATAGTCTGAGGCCAAAACTTGTGGCATTCTACACAAAAGCTTTACTTCCCGAGCTGGCTGAACCAAGAAATGGAAAAGTTCCAGGGATCCGTGAGCCCGGGATTTGGGTATGTTTTGAAAACGTTGGAAGTATCTCCAACGAAACGTCAGCTTCACAGCATAGTCCATAGAATAGCCTTGTGTTATGTTTTGAATGCTCAATGACTTATGTAAAGTTTGAATATGTAGTGCATTGACTTTGGGTGTAATATAAACTTTGTTAACTAAATTACACCTCCGAATTATTGATGTTGATATTGTTCATGATTCATGCTTGGCTTGTGAATGTTGAATTTGAGTGTTGCATACGTAACAATATAGAGTGAGTGAATAAGATTTAACGTCGTTTTCAGCATTATTTAGGTCAATATCACAACATTTGGTCCCTATTCCTTTTCAGATCTGCAACCCATACAGGTAGAGTCTTATTCCTTTCAACACCTGTGACACAACCCATGGGGTCGTATTCTATTTGAAACCGCGAACCCAACAGGTGCCTCAGTCACCTTTTACGACAAGCTGTCTGAGGAGTTGAAGTCTATTCTTAGCATGATCTATGTATTTTCAAGGCATGACCATTTTCTTCAACAATAATAGTATCGTTAAACTAATTATACTGTAATACACACGTATGTGGGATGTGAAATAATACTAGTAACTATGAGCTTTGTGAAAATTGCATTTTATGTGGAGAAGCTCAGAGTTTGTAGTATTAATTTAGTAATCGTTACAATTAGTAGTAATACTCGTCATTGATGTACTGTGCTTGTTTATACATTTCAGTTTGTGGAGACGAAGAAAGTTGGTCATAAGGCACGTAGGAAGACAGCGAAGGTGTCCAGTGCTGCCTGTGTAACTCCCCCGGCGCACAAATCAACAACTCCACCAAGACCATCAACTTCAAGGGCGCAATCTCCACAACCAACAGGCCGACACACTCGTTCATCGTCACGGCAGGTGCGACAACGTTTCCTGGGACGATCCATCCTGCATCAATGGGTCGAAGCATCTGGATGCTCTCGATGGTATAAAGGTAATTGTACTTACATGAATATTACAAATGTATCCCAATTCTGTAAAAAATGTAGTACACTACCTCAATGTGAAATTGATTACTATGAAATGCTTCACTACTCCCTGTTAATGCATGACAAATACTCCACAAATAAATTATGAGTACATGGTGAATTGGCCAATCCTTGTCGCCCCCTCCGAAAACATATTTCTCATGAATTTCAAACATTTTTTATTTTCTGATTTCCACATTACATGTACATGACATGAATGTTGAAGAAACATTCCCTCGAAACATTAATTTGCAAAGATAAAAACAGTGTATTAATGTTATGTAATCCATATTTATATATATTGATGGCATGTACATGTATGACATTATTGCACTTGTGTCAGTTGTGATTGTTTTTTTGTTTTGGAAACCTTTTCTAAAGTAGTTAATCTTGCCTCCTTCCTACTAGGTTGTCCATGGGCAAATCCTGTTTTGTCATTCAAAGCATTGGGACAAAACATTTCTGACATCATTTTTATTGTATTCATTTTTCCATATCTTGTATCTTTATCATTGTTTGGTGACATTGTTTCAACAGGTGCTGTTCTGAGAGTCCTTCGCGGAAGAGATGGTGATCCACATGCTGTGTACGGGGTTCTGTATGAGAAAGATGATGACCTGTATGAAGTGGATCATCTGCAGGAGGATTTTCAGAAATCATCTCTTAAATTTGCAGATGTTTGTAAGTACATTATAATCAGATCCAAACAAGTTACTACCTTTTCATGGGGAACGTATGATGACATGCCTGTATATAAATTTGTGATGTTATATGGGGTGGATGGAGGGTGTGTCGTTTCATGTTGTTACAAAGTTTCTTTCTTTGAATTACCAGCAACACAACTTGACAGGGTGGTGCTTAGTTGTCTCACCCTCATTTCCATGAAATATTGTTGAAAGTGACGTTAAATTATATTCAGTCACTCCTAAAATGAAAACCTTTAATACCATTCCGGCCTTCAAGTGCCTATATTTGCTATATTTTCCTATATTATTCAGTCATTCCTATATTTTGTTATATTTATTTGGAAACCTCCTATATTTGCAATTTCTTTATTTTTTTTTTCATGAAAACTTTCATCAATACTCTGTATTTATCCAAACTGACTCAAGGAAATTCATTTCCAAAGAAAATTTTCGCCTCGCTTCGATCGGCAAATATGAAAACATTTCAATCTCACTATGCTGATTCATAACAAGAAAACAAGTCACATCAAACACCACCACTAATTTAATGAAAGTAATTGGAGTGAACACCAGAAAACTACATGTACCACATTTGTTACATACAATATATCACATACCTGTCTTACACTCCTTCATTTCCTATATTTTGGTCAATTTCCTTAAAAATATTCCTATATTTCTCCTATAATTTTTCAAATTTTCTCCTATATTTTCACTGTGGGACACTTGCAGGCCTGACAATTGTTCTGCATTATAACACTGAAGTTGGGGAGGGAATATTCACAGCACTATAGTCTGGCTAGAAATTACTATCTATTTGCAGGGCATGTCCGGCCGAAAAATTGTCATGTGCAGTAGTATTTTTAAATAATTTACATACATATTGATTGGATGCAGGACAATTTCTAAAAATGTCCAGTTGGGTCCATCCACAATAATATTTCTGTTTCCAGTATTACCCTACCTACCCATATATTTTGTAGTAAAAAAAAAAGTTTGGGTAGGCAATTTTTTTTATTTCTATGTTTTTCAGCAGTACTCAGTGAAATACTATACAAAAAGGTAAAAAATCCACTAAAAAAATAAATAAAAGAAATAAGAAAAATTAAATTCCTGCCTACCTACCTACCCAAATTTTCTAAAGTTGGTTACTGGAAACAAAAATATTATTGTGGATGGCCTGGTGGTTGGGGGCTATTTCGGCCCCTGACTATAGTTATTCATATTACGATTATATTTGCATTCCTAACAATCCACATGGTATAGTGAAACCTGCTCTATAATGGAGCATGTTATAACAAGGGACAACTTCACACATTTGTTTATGTATGTATATATGTCTCAAATGCTTCTGAGTAAACATGTTCAATGTATGTACATGTAAGGTGCTATTGTGAATTTGTACATGTATACATCTACAAGATGACTACAAAGTTGGTATTTATACAATTACTAGCACATGTCATTTGTATTTATAGGAATCATGCAACATTTCACCTTGTGATATGTGATCGGTGGATAGCAGCCTCAACATGAAATGCTTGGTTCTCTGTGGTGTATAGCAGCCTCAACATGAAATGCTTGGTTCTCTGTGGTGTATAGCAGCCTCAACATGAAATGCTTGGTTCTCTGTGGTGGATAGCAGCCTCAACATGAAATGCTTGGTTCTCTGTGGTGTATAGCAGCCTCAACATGAAATGCTTGGTTCTCTGTGGTGTATAGCAGCCTCAACATGAAATGCTTGGTTCTCTGTGGTGTATAGCAACCTCAACATGAAATGTTTGGTTCTCTGTGGTGTATAGCAGCCTCAACATGAAATGCTTGGTTCTCTGTGGTGCCAGCAAGTTCGGTACCGCCGGATCTCTGTGTGATAAGCAGCCCCAACATGAGAGCCATGCTTGGTACTCTGTGGTGTACAGCAGCCTGAAATGCTTGGTTCTCTGTGGTGTACAAAGCAGCCTGAAATGCTTGGATCTCGTGGTGGATAGCAGCTCAACATGAAATGCTTGGCACTCAGGTGTGTTGCAGCCGGAAATGCTTGGTTCTCTGTGGTGTACAGCAGCCTTGAAATGCCTTGGATCTCTGTGGTGGATAGCAGCTCCTCAACATGAAATGCTTGGTACCTGTGGTGCAACAGCAGCCTGAAATGCTTAAGCCCGTGGTGTACAGCAGCCTGACATGCTTGGTTCTCTGTGGTGTACAGCAGCCTGAATGCTTGACTTCTGGTGGATAGCAGCCCCCAACATGGAAAAAAAAAAATGCTTGAATGTAAGGTACAGCAGCCTGAAATGCTTGGTTCTCTGTGGTGTATAGCAGCCTCAACATGAAATGCTTGGTTCTCTGTGGTGTATAGCAGCCTCAACATGAAATGTTTGGTTCTCTGTGGTGTATAGCAACCTCAACATGAAATGCTTGGTTCTCTGTGGTGTATAGCAGCCTCAACATGAAATGTTTGGTTCTCTGTGGTGTATAGCAGCCTCAACATGAAATGCTTGGTTCTCTTGGTGGATAGCAGCCTCAACATGAAATGCTTGGTTCTCTGTGGTGTATAGCAGCCTCAACATGAAATGCTTGGTTCTCTGTGGTGTATAGCAGCCTCAACATGAAATGCTTGGTTCTCTGTGTTGATAGCTACCAATTGATGAAATGCTTGGTTCCTTCGTGGAGTGTACAGCAGCCTGAAAATGCTTGGTTCTCTGTGGTGGATACCTCAGCCTCGACCTCATATGTCATATCAACTGTGGTATAATCTGTGATTGATGGATAGCGGCCTTCATTTGAAATGCTCTGGAACCTCATTGTCATATGAAGTATGGGGTATATTATCGGTGGATAAAACCCTTCTCCTGAAATACTGTCAACTGTGGACAATGTGATATGAAGTCCATGTGATATCAAAGACATCGGTCATATGACAAGACCTTCTTCATCCTGAATTTCTCCTTGGCACAGTGACATATTTGTGTAACACCTGACTGTATGGGATTGGTATCGTGTATCTGTGCTTTTATACAAGAAACAGTTCCCAAAATGATTGTTTAACATTCTCCAGCTGAAAGACCTCTGAAAAGAACTGGTACCCTGTATACATGTATCCTCTGCCGTCATTGAAGATTGGATATGTGTAAGTACATGTGTTGAACATTTTGGTTATGTTAAATATGAAAAGTAATGCGATAACAGTTTGACCAATGGGTAAATATTTGCCATCAATCCTCAAAATTCATTAAATCTATTACTTTAATTTACCTGTTCATTCAATGTTGAAGTATTATATTGTTATAAATTACATTGATACGTTGTTGCTGTTGCGCAAACAGCACATTCCATTGTTCAGATGAACCCCTTCAACACTGCGACATAGGCATTTGCAGTAATTTTGGTCATTCACCAGTATTTGTAATTGCAACTATGACCATTGTGATTGTACAGTTGACCAGTGAGATTCCCCTTTTTCATATTCCATGAAATGAAATAATTACATGTGTCATTTGCATGCATAGCCTGCTAAACGCACATTACTGGGATAAATAGATCAAATTTGTGTGTAATTATTATTCCTCGTACTCAACAGCAAAGTCTTTGCGAGATACATGAAATCGTGTCATTCGATGTGTGTTTAGGGGATGATGTGATGTCATTATGTTGTCTCCCTATGTACTGATTGGGCAAATCCATCCACATTCGCTTTACCAATTTGTAAACTTGAAGTACGGTAAAATAGGTGAGTACATGTAGTCTGAAAAGTGTATATTATGTTATTATATTTAATATATTGACTTCTTCATATTCATAAATATGACCAATTATGTATCAGTGATTCCCTTCTCTGAATCTGTGATAGATTTTTGAATTGTGTGCTGGATATACAATGGCAAAGATGTGTGTTCTCATTCCTTAACAATACTAAAACACTATGGGTTTTATGGCCCACCATACTTTTTATGCCTGCTTCAAAGTAGTCCGGCAACTTTCACAAATGGCTGCCTTCCCTTTTGCATTTTGGATATATGCAGAAATGTAGTAATTTCTTGTTTAAATAGCACAACACTTGAAAGCCTGATTTTATTCGCCCATGTCAAAGTTGTTGATTGAAGGAAGATACTTTTGTTTATTTCAGTATATTTCATACTCTTCAGAAGTTGTGGTCATTGCAAGAAGTCATCAAAGTAACAGGTCAGTTTTTCATTTCAAATTTAGTGTACAAG
Organism: Hanleya hanleyi; assembly: GCA_036873755.1. Classification (NCBI taxonomy): domain Eukaryota; kingdom Metazoa; phylum Mollusca; class Polyplacophora; order Lepidopleurida; family Hanleyidae; genus Hanleya; species Hanleya hanleyi. Next base: position 40,876 of record JAVTVY010024405.1, read on the forward strand.
TTTTTCTTTCAGTGTTTTCATAAGCTGTGATACTTGGACAACTTGCAGGTTCACCATGGTCACTCTTTTACTCCAATAACTGGCAGTTCTCACTCAGTTCACATTTACCACATTTTGGCCACTGACAAATATGGATGCCTTCGCAAAGGCCTTAAGCCGGCCTGCCACGGCCTGCCACAGGCAATTCCCCCTTATCGAACCCCATACTCACCTCTGAACATGTCGGCCATAATCTTTTGTACTGGTCAGCGACACAAAATCAGTTTCATCGACTGTCCGAGTGGATAGCCCGTCCATTGCAGTAATTACAACACGTTCCAAACTTGGAAGTAAATATTCTGCATGTACAAAACTATGATTGTTGTAGAATTTTGAATAAAACCAGAAAACTCGAAGTGAACAGCGAAGACCGAAGTGGCAACAGAAAAGTCAAATATGGCGCCTGAGTCACGTGATTACTTTTTTGTTCGGGGGTGCCCGTTTTGTGTTCGGTGGTTTCCGACGTTAATAAAACAATAGGATCAGGCCAATCGGATTTTAAAGGCACACAGTCGATCGTCTAGCCTCGCCAGGGTCAGTTTATTTAGGCGATCCCGACTGCTCCCTGTAATTAGGAACCCGTAGTTAGACCCCGGCGGTAACCGCTCGCGCCTGAACAATTGTATATATTAAAAAAAAAAAAAAAAAATGACAAGTGGAGTGAGTTTCACATTCTTTTTGCATCGACCACGTCGACCTTTTCGCAGAATATAGGTGGACACAATGAGCACATTTTATTTCCTGACAAACTGCATGTAATATTATGAATGCGTACACATTTTTAAATGCTTGGAAAATAAATAAGTTAATCACAGCCAAAACAGAAGTCTTGTCCGTGACCGTATCTGCTGGGAATATCCAAGCTCATGATTCGGACTTCCAGGGTCATCTCCGAGGGATATCCAAGCTTACGTTCCGCTATTATGATCCTGGCCCCGACAGATCGGCCCCGGGGGCCAGATATCAAACTGCATGATGACCTGAGCTCTATTATCCCTCGTATTATATATAAGAGTCCCACCAGGGGACCTGTTTTGTATACATGTATGCCGGTTTAGTTATTCTTTTTAAAACATGTCAAAATGGCCAGTGATAAATCAGGCCTTACTATTTCAAAAATGACAAGTGACTGATTATCTGCTATAACCTGGATTGGAATTTTAGTTGGAGCAGTAAAGCAGATCAGTTAGAATATGCATGGTTGGAAATCTGATCAAGAGAGCAGGGACCGCGGAGCCCGCAATGTTATAATGTTAGAAGTCCTATATTAGATAGCACCAGCCCAACATTTAACATGGCCGGTATACAGATCAGCCTTCCCTCCCCCACATATGTGCTCCATGGCTCATGAAGAGTATTCAGATTTAGAGGTGGTGACTAAGAAAATACTAGTCGTCAATCTTGACTAGGAAATTTCGACTCTTGACTAGGAAATTTCGACGTGTTTTTCTAGTCGGGTACCTGTCGACCAAAAAACAGTGGTCGGTGCGACCAGATAATTCTAACGGTGTAAATATGTGGTGGGAGTAACAAACTAGTAGACCAATTAGGATCAATGCTAATCACCAAGATTTTAACCCAAGAATATTGGGTCGGGGAGCGACCCAAAAGAGTGGTGACCTAATAATGTTGGGTCAAAATAGTTGACCCAAAATTTCTGACTACTATTTTTTGGGTCGGAAGCCCATTGACCCAACATTATTGGGTCGGTCCGACCCAAAACTTCTAACAGTGTACCAGACATGGGCGATTTGGGGGACCATTTCGGCCTCTATTTTCTTTATCCCTTGAGGTAGAGGCTCAACCTTTCCATTCTATATATTTGAGTGAAGATGTACAAGAAAATGTTGAAATAAATACAAGATGGCCGCCATTATGAAGTCACAGTGACGTCTTTTCGAGATTTCCTCTCCAAAACTAATTAATATGATAGGGAATAATTAGTTTTGTCCAAATAAATGATTTCAATGCCATCTTAGGCAAGACAAATTGAAAATAAATTTACAGAAAAGACCAAAACACGATTTTCTTCGGACTCCTTGTGGGCGCCATTTGCATTTTCGCATGATCCTTTGTTAACATTATGCGAATATTCTGAGCACGACGCCAATCAGATACGCGGAAAAGTAATAAAGCGATGAAAAATTTGGTAGTGGGGTCATAATGGCCCTCCGAGGACAGATAACTTTAAATGTATTTTATCACTGAATAGCTTGATTCCGATGTATAATTTATTTATTTCTTAATTGAAGTGCTAAATTAATTAAACACAAACATTCGTAAATCAATTTCACTGACTTCATACTTTGTGAGATCAACAAACGATAGTACTAGCGTTGACAGATTATAGGTTCGAATCCGGAATTGGTGAAGAAAAACAGATTTATAGTTTATTTGAGATCGCTATATTAAAATGATGCTTTGAAACAAATTACATTTTTCCTACGAAGTAGGCTACCATCTTCAATTGCCCGGTAGTCAGTGAGTGAGTGAGTGAGTCCATCCGAATCGTTTCGTCGGCAAAATAAGGAGAACCGTTGACATTAGAACCTTGATTTTTTGCATGAAGGTCCATTAGGGGACTGTTACCAGCAAGTTCAGTGCGCGTCGGAGTCCCAATGCCTACCCTACTTCGTAGGTCCTGGGACGTTAGTCACACCGCCATATTATCCATCCAAACGCCACAAAATGGCACCTCGATATCACATGTTTTGCAAAGAGCTTTTCGTCACTGTTATGTATTTGGGCCCTCACATTCCTTTCAGCAACATAGATATACTGTCGGTGAAATTACGACTTGGTCGCCTACTCGATTATCGAACCACGGTGACAAGTTGGACTATCTTCGCATATGTATAAAACTAGGCACACCGCGCCGTTTCCGGATAATCAATACTTACGTTCCCGGTTCGACGAAGGAGCGGACATATGCCGGTGCTCAATGTTGTCGGGTTAGTGATGAGATCAATGTGTCAGAAAAGTGTAAGCTTCTAACAGGTCATGAGGACAACGTGCCTACACGTTCACTCGTTTAATAAGGCTATATCATTCCATATGATTTTGTCAACTGAAGCTGAATGTCGAAAATGACCCCCACACAGATACCAATATTGGCTTGTATGCCGTAAGGTTGGAAGAAGTTCGCCATTGTGCCAAAAATGTTAGTTATCAGGGATATTTTCACCGATCACGTGCTGTTTGCTAGGTCTGTCCCGTGATCAAACTCTTCAGTCGGAAAAGGCGCGAAACGACGTCATTGGTTAAGTGACGTTATGCAAAAGTTAGGCAATAAACCATTTGTTTACATTGGTAATGCTCTATTACTTTATTCACAGACTTAACAGATAGTTTGTAAATGACAATTTAACTCGAGATTGTTTTCTCTTCAAAGTTGCTGGCCTGTGTGGGCCATTCTGTAGCCCATGTAATGCCTTAACAATATGACAAACAATTCTGGTCATTGGAGGAAGCTATGGTATCAACATTACTTCATTATCAATAAATGAGATTGATTTATATCATTTCTACGTCAGATGTATTTGACACTCCACCTGCGCCCGAAGTTGTCCATGCAGAAACGTCCAAAGGCTGTATCTCCCTGTCAGTAGAAAAAAACACTGACCTAATTTATCTAATTGAAATAGCAAATTATTTTATTTGATGTGGACGATAATGCAATTTACTATAGAAAAAGTGCCTTCGTGAAACCTTCCCATGAGATATGTGCACTCGAGTAGATGGTGTCCATTATCCTGGTACTAAAGCGTAGATCGTCTTACACAATGACGGAATGGATTTCTTGGCATTACAGCAAAACTGGGTGGATTATCCCATCACCTATTTTTGAAGCAGTGAGTTCCATTCTATGTAAGCTTTAATAAGAGCAACATTGATTTGATCAGATCTAACAGAAACTGAATGAATGGAATGCATCATTGACCAATATTAATGAATTGAGAATACTTAAACGGGGTCACAGTCACAGCGGCACCTCTTTAGATAACTGTCGAATGTGTTTTAATGACTTTTCATCGTTGTTCTCAGCTGAAATATAATTGAATCGCGATTTGTATTCCGTTATTTCCGGAGATTCCCGAATTGAATTTTACGGAAACACCAGTGCATCATGGGATATCGTCCAGTTTTGAAGCATTTCATCATGATTGGTCAATTCAAAATTTCAAACTGAAATACTAGATTTATCAGTTGCTTTTCTCTATCTCAGTTAGTGTTTGACTGGTTCCTTGGTATCAGTTCCGATTTAAGTTTCCTATTGAAGTGTGTGTGGATTTTGGGGCCTCCACGCCTTACATGTAGCTGCCAGTAGACTGCGGCCGTCTCCACTGAGAGATGGAGATAAGAAGCAATTCACCCTTATCGCACGCGCCCCTTACTTCAAATAGCCCTCATCCCTTGTCTTACTTTGTGATTCCATTAATATGCATCTGACTTTCCTGGTTTCTACATTTCTCTCTGGTGGATCGAAGTGTCACCGAGACTCATCACTAGTTTCCGGTCATTGTAGTCCGACCTCTTACATAACAACTATTCGCCCATCCACGTAAAATGAAGGAAACCTATCGGAAAGAGATAGGTTTCCGACTGGGTTTCTAGATTTTGGATTACTGGATTTTCCACTCGGAGAAACGCTATGGTATACGTGTCATAATTTTCCCCGAACATAAATCTGAATATTATATAATTTATCAAAACTACAGCTTCTAATTACTTAGAGCCAATCCCTTAGTGGTACTGGAGCATGTTGGTCATATTTGCGTCATTTTCTCCTCCACTGGCCACGCATAACCGTAATCTGGGGAAAAGGAATTATAAAACACGAGACCTATAGGGGTAAATCTTAATACAAGTCAATTCAGAGAGCTTAAATGTCAAGCGATAGCATAATCCATACAAATGACAATTACATGTAGATGAATATTTGGACGAAATATTGCACCTTGAGGGCTGAACAAGGGCGTCTTTAAAACGCGGAGATGATGGCTAGGTTGGTGTTGATACAATTGTCTCAAGATATCCCTAAATCGGTCTCACAGAAGTAAATAGTTCCGTAAGACTTATCTGACACGAATAATTCCAAGGTGAATGTAGATCGTCATAAACAAATGACAGTAACAAGAAAATACATTACAATTGTAGGCTGCTGGTTCAGTGAATTACAAAAAATACAACAACGCAGTATCTATTGACTATAGCCAAAGAAAGTCATGGGCACACAACAAAAATAATACTTTTATTACCAGGCATGCCAGGCTTAATAATTATCTAGAATGCACTGTTCAGGTGTTGTAACTCATGCATCGGCCTGGGGGGAGGGGGGGGGGGGCACTTTCCGCTCCCCCCCGCCGTTGGTTTTTTGCTCATGTCTCCGGAACGACAAAATTGAGAGCTGAGACTCCATGATTTTTTGGTTTATCATATTGGAGTGGGGTAATTTTGAGCCTGTTTGCATAACCCCGACCGAGAAAATTCAAGATGGCGGCCACGTGGGGTATTTTTCACCAAAATTTCTGGTTTGCCGCGAGGAAATGTGGCCAAAAACTGTTTTATTTCATACCAGATTAGTATTTACAAATTTTTCATGCAGGTTTTGCGGAGAAGTTACATAAATAAAAAAATCGAAACATCTGACCGAAAAATTGACAAAAAATGTCTTTTTCTTAATGACGTCACTGTGACGTCATCAAATGGGGCCATCTTGAAAAGTCCAGGCCAGAAAGGGTTAACATGAACCTGCTGCCTCCCAAAATTAAGGAGGAATCACAAAATTAAGTGCCTTTATTGACCATGGACCAACAACGGTGTTCTATAGTCTACTACCAAGAGAAGACTATGCAAGAAAAGCTAGACATTCGCGATCAAATCATTTTATAGCAGGAGTTCAAAATTCGTAGGACGTTGAATTTACCACTAGTACAATTTTACCAAAATACATATCACGCCATGGGGCACGCACCTCATTCGACTGCACGATTTCTCCACAAATTATCTAATAAAGTCATGCAGTCATGTCTGCATGCTCTCCTTATCTAATGCGTGCTGTTTGTCAAGCCCTGTTAGGCGTACTGGCCCCTCATCACACAAATATCCTAAGCCAACATGTGTAAGTTCTCACGGGTTCCAGCTATTTAAATTCGAGATATTACTGTTTCGAGACATTCGGCAAAATGAGAGTCTACCTGGTCGTCGTTCTTGTGCTAGTCTGTGCGGGTGCGTACTTTACAATAAGTAAATTAGCTACAAGGCACGAATATTTCTATCCGTTTTATCCTGCATGTTAATATAAGCTGTACAGCCAAGCAAAATAGCAAGGTTTGTGATATGATTGCATATGAGACAACTCACGACCATGAAACATTATATGTCCAAATAAAGATCAAGTAACTCGATGTGATGGAACACCATCCCTATTTCCCTGGTTTAATAATACTGTTATGTAAAACCCTAAAACTAATAGGAGATGCTTTATGGCCTCGTCTGATTACCCTTCAGTACTTAATGGACTTCGAATTTCAATGTAATCACCCAGTCCACTGTCAGTATATACAGGGGCGTCGTTAGGGGGGGGTCGTTCGGTGCGAACGACCCCCCCTTGGACGCCCCAAAAAAAAACAGAAGAAAAAGCAAAAAAAAACAACAACAAAACAACAACAAAAAAACAGAGAAAACCAAAACAAAACAAAAAAAGCAAATAGGAAAAGAAAGAAATAAAAAATGTCCGTTTCCAGGCACGTTAGCATGCTCCGTTCCAGTAGCGACGCGTCAGTTCGCGCAACAATGGGTTTACCACGACTTTCCGTTTTATGGTAATAAAGTGGATTATGAAAGAGCTGTAGCTCTGTTCATGAGACTCCACCCTTGACGGACACTGCAGGGGAACCCTCGACGGATAAAGCAGGCGAATTTACTATTCAATTAATCATTAACACTAACTCGTGTGTTTTTTTCCTTCTGCCCGATGCGTGTGGATTTGATAGTCAGTTTGATTTTCCTAGTCAGTATTTCACCATGGCCACGAGATATAGTCCATGATACACAGTTTGAGATTCTACACAATATTATTGTGATATTTTCAGCAAAAGTTTAATGTTCACAGTCATGAAATGACATATTGACATATGGATCGGAAAGTGATCTGATGATGTTTAGTTTAATCATTTTAACATGGTTACAGTGGCGTCGGAAGCGGAGGGGCCACCCCCCCCTCCCCCACCACCACCCCTCACTTTTGATTTAGGGGGGCCCGAATATCTTTTGGCCACCCACTTTTCAGCATCCCTAACTGACCATGTCCCCACATAAAAATTACAGATATAGTGCCAGGACGTGTAGGGGTGTGTTATATTCCCGTTTTGTTTGTGTCAAACCAGGAAGTCAAATGGAGTCCGGCATATTCTTCAATATCGATGCCGGTTTATGCGAAACAAATGTGAAAATAGAACCATAAATCTATATACATTGTGTTCAGATTTGTTTCCGGGGAAACGGGTAAAACGCATCTCCGGCAACCGGAGACCCCGGAGCTTCCGGGGCCTAGGCGGCCCCTGGACCCTCGCCTGTCAGGCTGTGACGATCGCTCATTTTAGCTTTGTGTAAACGAATCGCTATCATATTGGTTCTAATGTTCCATGATGTAAACGTCATCGGTTTTTTATGTGTTCTTTTTATGTGATAAATATAACTAAACAGTCAAATGGATTCAGACATCAAGTATGATTTTTTCAATATCGATGAGTGCTTATAAATGCGAAACATACGTGAAAATAGAACCATAAATCTGCATACATTACGTTCGAATTTATTTCTGGGAAAACTCTTAGAACGCGTCTCTGGAGATCTGGAACTTCGGAGCTTCCGGGGCCTAAACGGCTCGTGGACCCTCGCCTGTTGGGCTGTGAGGGTTTCTTTGTTTTATCTTTGTGTGAAGGAATCGTTTCTGTAGGCATATTGGTTTCCCTCCCAAGAACTATAAGTCATCGTTTTGTATGTTTTAAATATATCTAGAACGTCAAATGGATGAAGGCATGAGGTGCGATGTTTTCAATATCGATGCATGCTTATAATTGCGAAAAAAAATCGTGAAAATAGAATCATAAATGTGCATGCAGTATGATCAGTTTTATTTCCGTAAAACGTTCAGAACGCATCTCCGGCTATCTAGGATCCCGGAGCTTCCGGGGCCTAGGCGGCCCCTGGACCCCCGCCTGTTTGTGATAGTGGTCTCCCACTTTCAATTACTTTCCGACGCCACTGGGTTAGCCTACGAGGTATATAGGCCCAAAGCGTTATTATTGTGTTTTCAAGATGACAAGAGAATAAAATATAATACTGATATTTGACAAATGACGTGTTAGTTTAATTGTTGGAAATCGCTCAGAAGAATGCATCTCAGGCCATCTAAGCTCTCAGAGCTGTATAATATAACCCTAAATCTGCATACATTATGTTCAGATTTAATTCCGGGAAAACGCTTAGAACGCATCTCCGGCGATCTAGGACCCCGGAGCTTCCGGGGCCTACGCGGCCCCTGGACCCTCGCCTAAAGTGCTCTGATAATCGACCCCCCTTTGAAAAATCCTAGCGACGCCCATGATATAATGGACTCAAATCCCTCAATTCGAATGAAGATATTAAATATGTATGCGAAATTTCCACTGTGTAGCTATTTATTGTGTTAATGACTTGATTTTGCTCTATCAGTCAACATTATCTTCGGTTAATTATGTGCCAGTACGATTTTCATGTGACGAACGTCTCGACTCCAATTTCCATTCGCTAAATTAATAGCAGAATACGAGATTTTTGCCAGAATGTATCTATTTATATGCTTGAGAATGAGATATAACGGGAACAAAGATAATCTAGCCAGTATTTTTATTGTCATGAAAACAGCCGAATAAGTTATGATAATATGTTATTTTATATAGAATACAATATTCAATTGAAACATACGTGTTAGCTTTGTGCATGTCACTAGGGTCATACTATTACCAGCCGATTCCCAGTCGATGCCCGCCCAGCCGACTTATATTTGTTATTTACGGCATTATTCTGAGAAATTACAACTATTAATGCATTATGTTATAATATTTATACGATTCTACTTGTATCTAGTATATTTTCAGGTACATATCAAATCCCGCAAGACCCTAAAGTACTCGTCGATTCATCCTTCCACGCATAAAACTTAGAGAATCAAAGATGGAGGCAGAATTTCAGCATGGGGTGACTGTAAAAATAAAAAAATAGATAACGTGTATTGTGATTTCTGTGTTTGTTGATTATTTTTGTTCTCTATGGGGAATAAATGTTATGACTCAATAAAAGTTCTTTGTTCTTCAATTAGTCGCTTCCAATATGGTAACTCATGCAATTCAAAAGGTTCGTCTACATTTACCTCATATCATTGACATACATCGTAATATGTTTGTTCAGATATGATGACTTGTGAGGACACTATATTGCGCTTGAAAAGAAAAAAAAAATATATTTATTTTTGTATAATATTCAGTAAAAGGAATTAAATTGTCTTGAAAAGAGGAGTCTTTTGTACTCCCATTGAAACATTTTATTGAATCATAACATTCATTCCCCAGAGAGAACAACAATAATCAACAAACACAGAAATCAGAATACTCGCTATTTTTACATTCACCCCATGCTGAAATGCTGCCGCCATCTTTGATTCTCGAAGTTTTATGCGAGAATGAATCGAAGAATAAGGGCCTTGCAGGATCCGATATATACTTGAAAATATACTAGATAAAAGCAGAATCGTATAAATATTACAACAGAATGCATTAATAGTAAATAACAAATATAAGTCGGCTGGGCACGGCCGTCACGGCTGGGTAATCAGCAGGGAATCGGCTGGGCAGCAGCTGGGTAATAGTACGACCCATGTCACTAGCTTCAATTTGATACCCACACTGACATACTTATATTGTGTTCCAATTTTGGCCTAATTATGAGATATTAGGTTAAAAGAGACGGTTCATGAATGTACTCATACCCAGCTATCAGTTGCAGAAAAAAATCGCATTTGTACGCAACTTCACGGTTAGGCCTATTTTTCGGTGTTGGCTAAATGACTAGTGAATGAAGGTCCAAACCCCCTCACGGGTCTGGTCCATTTTGCACTGGTAAATGTGTATTACCAAGAAAGTGTCATCTTGGATATAAATGAATATAATGATAGTAAGTATATACCGATACGTATAAACTTTTAGTATGTTTTATCAATGGATTGCTATTCTCCAACCCACAGCTGTTACATCCGCCGCGACATTTGGAGCGTGTGTAGAAGCATGTGGTCCATTTGGAGGGATGGAATGTCCTGCTGGCACTGAGTGCAGATTCAACGGTTGTGGACATACCTGTCAATAGATTGCCACCCCCCACACAGGTAATATGACCCGAGAAAGCGCCAACTAAGCACAAGAATCAGATCCGGCATTCAGTAACTAGTCCTGGTCCATTAACTTATGTAATTTGTGTCTAATTTCGCCTAACTCGGGACTATGGGCCCTATGAACCCATGTTATTCCAATATCCTCAGATCTCACATATTCATATGAACAGACACAACGTGTTTTCTTCCCATTGTGGAATGCGAACCACGAGTAAACATTTGCTTCACGCATGCTGTAAGTATTGGCACGGACTGCAAATTGTTGGAAAAAGTTATTTCAAAGGAGTCCTTACATGATTTCTTCAGACTTCTTTCACTCGAGAAAGGTTCTGTGATATTCCAGGTTCCTGTCTATAAACAAACTTACCACGGTGATTTAGCCGAGGTCCCTGTTGAAGGCATTGCTCCTGAAAAAGGTGCAATAACTCTTCTTTTTTGCCACTTTCAGACGACCCGCAAGTCGTGTATTGAAACCAGTAGCACAGGAACATACAGTTTTAATATTTTTGACTGTCATTCTGAACCTACCAAAACCTCTGTGTGTGGACTAAATCTATCTCCTCACGCAGACGAGTTCCACTTTATTTGGCACAAGTTCTAACAGGCATTCATTACGTTCTGCTTCGTCCCTCACCATTTAGCGCTGTAAGGGTCGCACGGACTGTGCCTGAGTTGACCCGAGATAATCTCTTGCCACAGTGAACGAACATGGTGACCGTCTAACTGGGCGAATTGATATCAGTCGCTACTCACCGATATATATTTCCGCAACATATAGTTCTAGGGTAAGTTGTCAAAAAGCTGCCTTTAAACTGTGTGAAACTGGCCTTTTGAAATACACTGAATAACTGTTTAGTGTATTTCGACTTCAAGATACATTTTGCGATCAGTAAAACAGTCAGATAGAACAGTTCTTGGTTTTTGCAGGAATCCTGCAAAGCATGACGAGACCCCTACAGGGGTTAGTCGCTTCCAATATGGTAACTCATACAATTCAAAAGGTTCGTCTACATTTACCTCATATCATTGACATACATCGTAATATGTTTGTTCAGATATGATGACTTGTGAGGACACTATATTGCGCTTGAAAAGAAAAAAATATATATTTACTTTTCTATAATATTCAGTATAAGGAATTAAATTGTCTTGAAAAGAGGAGTCTTTTGAACTCCCATTGAAACATTTTATTGAGTCATAACATTCATTCCCCAGAGAGAACAACAATAATCAACAAACACAGAAATCAGAATACTCGCTATTTTTACATTCACCCCATGCTGAAATGCTGCCGCCATCTTTGATTCTCGAAGTTTTATGCGAGAATGAATCGAAGAATAAGGGCCTTGCAGGATCCGATATATACTTGAAAATATACTAGATAAAAGCAGAATCGTATAAATATTACAACAGAATGCATTAATAGTAAATAACAAATATAACTCGGCTGGGCACGGCCGTCACGGCTGGATAATCAGCTGGGAATCGGCTGGGCAGCAGCTGGGTAATAGTACGACCCATGTCACCAGCTTCAATTTGATACCCACACTGACATACTTATATTGTGTTCCAATTTTGGCCAAATTATGAGATATTAGGTTAAAAGAGACGGTTCATGAATATACTCATCCCCAGCTATTAGTTGCAGAAAAAAATCGCATTTGTCGCAAGTCGTGTATTGAAACCAGTAACACAGGAACATACAGCTTAATATTTTGACTGTCATTCTGAACCTACCAAAACCTCTGTGTATGGACTAAATCTATCTCCCTACGCAGACGAGTTCCACTTTATTTGGCACAAGCTCTACCAGGCATTCATTACGTTGTGCTTCGCCCCTCACCATTTAGCGCTGTAAGGGTCTCACGGACTGTGCCTGAGTTGACCCGAGGTAATCTCTTGCCACAGTGAACGAACATGGTGACCGTCTAACTGGGTGAATTGATGTCATTCGCTACTCACCGATATATATTTCCGCAACATATAGTTCTAGGGTAATTTGACAAAAAGCTGCCTTCAAACTGTGTGAAACTGGCCTTTTGAAATACGCTGAATAACTGTTTAGTGTATTTCGACCTCAAGATACATTTTGCGATCAGTAAAACAGTCAGATAGAACAGTTCTTGGTTTTTGCAGGAATCCTGCAAAGCATGACGAGACCCCTACAGGGGTTAGTCGCTTCCAATATGGTAACTCATACAATTCAAAAGGTTCGTCTACATTTACCTCATATCATTGACATACATCGTAATATGTTTGTTCAGATATGATGACTTGTGAGGACACTATATTGCGCTTGAAAAGAAAAAAAAATATATTTACTTTTCTATAACATTCAGTCAAAGGAATTAAATTGCCTTGAAAAGGGGCGTCTTTTGTACTCCCATTGAAACATTTTATTGAGTCATAACATTCATTCCCCAGAGAGAACAACAATAATCAACAAACACAGAAATCAGAATACTCGCTATTTTTACATTCACCCCATGCTGAAATGCTGCCGCCATCTTTGATTCTCGAAGTTTTATGCGAGAATGAATCGAAGAATAAGGGCCTTGCAGAATCCGATATATACTTGAAAATATACTAGATAAAAGCAGAATCGTATAAATATTACAACAGAATGCATTAATAGTAAATAACAACTATAAGTCGGCTGGGCACGGCCGTCACGGCTGGGTAATCAGCTGGGAATCGGATGGGCAGCAGCTGGTTAATAGTACGACCCATGTCACTAGCTTCAATTTGATACCCACACTGACATACTTATATTGTGTTCCAATTTTGGCCTAATTATGAGATATTAGGTTAAAAGAGACGGTTCATGAATGTACTCATACCCAGCTATTAGTTGCAGAAAAAAATCGCATTTCTACGCAACTTCACGGTTAGGCTAAATGACTAGTGAATGAAGGTCCAAACCCCCTCACGGATCTGGTCCATCTAGCACTGGTAAATGTGTATTACCAAGAAACTGTCATCTTGGATATAAATGAATATAATGATAGTAAGTATATACCGATACGTGTCAACTTTTAGTATGTTTTATCAATGGATTGCTATTCTCCAACCCACAGCTGTTAGATCCGCTGGGAAATTTGGAGCGTGTGTAGAAGCATGTGGTCCATTTGGAGGGATGGAATGTCCTGCTGGAACTGAGTGCAGATCCAACGGTTGTGGACATACCTGTCAAAAGATAGCCACCCCCCACACAGGTAATATGACCCAAGAAAGCGCCAACTAAGCACAAGAATCAGATCCGGCATTCAGTAACTAGTCCTGGTCCATTAACTTATGTAACTTGTGTCTAATTTCGCCTAACTGGGGACTAAGGGCCCTATGAACCCATGTTATTCCAATATCCTCAGATCTCAGATATTCATATGAACAGTCACAACGAAAGCGTGACTGAGATACAGCATACTCTAGATAACGACTTCACAACGAAAATCGTATGGATTAAGAATACTGATCAGCGATACGGATTTGATATTATTGAAACATCACGACGTCTTGCTGGCATCATTGAAAACTGTTGACTGCTTCTCTCTTACAAGAAACTAGCGTAGTTTTATGTATATTATGATTTATTCTTCTAATTTGGTGCTAACGCTATTATAGGAATTAGGTCCTTGGATTATGGACGCGGAAGTTCTTTAATGGACGCAGCTGAATATTTAATGACGGACCAGACGCCTTTATATTAAGAATCTCCTTACTCATGCCCATGACTTACAAGGTCTAAACACAATTTATTATCTTGTAAGAGAGAATACCCAAGTTTTTAGATGGTTGAATCAGTGAAACTTTCTACATGCGAAGTGACAAATAGGTGTCTCACGGGACATATGATAGGGTCAGACTCCCTACGAGGTGATGAAAACACTTTCCCGTTGTTCGTAATTATGAAACTAGTACGCTAAATTAAATTTATAAAGGACGAGATATGCACACTGGTCAAACGCGCTAAATCTTTGCCGCAGAATACACGCCTTGCCGGTGTGAAGATGAACGTTGTCCTGGTTAGTGGTTGTCCGTCGGACAGCCATTACTGGAACAGGTTGTGCATGGACAACGTATACTGTTGTGAGTTGTCCAGAGACAACGGATACTATTATAGGTTGTCCATTGACAACTGTATCCGGGGATACGTTGTCCAACGATAGAAGTGGTTGTCCAAGGTTTATCGCGAATATAACTAAGTCGTATTAATGGTTGCCCCTCACCTGGGAATAGTTGTCCAGTTTCACGCCTCAGCATGTAAAGTGGCCCAATAAGACTGATAGTATGCGTAGCCGATAAATGAATTGTTCCAGCCCTACCAGGTCTGGGCGAGTTTGAGGTTGTCCCCGCCTGAGGATGGAGAAATATCAACGCCCCATCTATTTTCGTTATATCTTGAACAGAGAGCTGAAGCTTTCCATACTATACATTTAAGCTAAACTGTAAAACAGAATGCAATAAACAATTCAAGATAATCGCCATCATGACGTCATCTTTTCTGAAGCCATTTTTCGCTTCTTTTTTGAACTGATTTTCTAAATTTTTCGATATTTTATATCGAAAACTAATTCATATAATAGAGACTATTTAGTTTTTGGCAAAATAAATTACTTTTATGGTCTTTTAGGCAAGAAAAATACAAAAAATGAACAGAAATGACCGAAAGCACAATTTTGTGATGATATTTCGTGACCGTCAGTTTTTCATGATCCTTTCCACATACTGTCATGCAAATAGTCCCAAAATGACGGCAATAAGATTCGGGGGAAAGTCAGAAAGTGTCAGCTCTCTTGTTCTCTTCGTACTCACCCGTATAAATAGTTTTAATACCTCTTAGGCTTAGGAGCTGAAATCGCGCACACTATATATATGAAACGTCTCTTTGAATACGTCACAATGACGTAATCAAATTCACATTCAAATTCACAAATTCGCATCTGAATTTTTAGGCCGAATTTTTCAATCAAATATTTGCCAATTTTGAGTTCATGCAATTTTCCCGCAAAAAGATCCTGTGTGGCGATCTCATGCAGGAAAAGGCAACAATTTATAAGAAATACGGTTAAAACGGAATGTCAAATCTTATATGATCGCCATTTCAATAGAACCATGATTTTCCCATATGGGTGTCAGTATGCCTCTCCACCCCGGCCTGGTGGGGTTAACCCTATCAGGCCGGGGGGTGGGGGATCAGGGTCGGTTAAATTCAAAATGGCGGCCATGTGGGTATCAGAAAATTGATGTTTTCGTCAGTTTTCCTCGAAACGTTTGCTTTTGTGCAAGGAAAAGTGGGCTAAAACGATTTGATTTACTAATTTATCATGCAGTGTTTGCGAAGAAATGAAACACAAAATACCTTATATGAAATGACGTCACTGTGACGTCATCACACAGGTTTCAGCCCCTAGCTCAAGGGGTACGCAAATATTTGTAATGAAAATTGGATAAAATAGATTTAAACATACTTTCAGGGAGGATGACTTCACTGTGACGCCATTAGAATGGCCATTGTTAATTTTGTTACGTTACCTTGTCAAGTTTTCACCTTCAAACGGAAATGGTTAAACATATCGGTATTCAGTCAGGGTAATGGGGAGTGTCGGAGAGGGAGGGGGGGACAGTATACTAAAGTCATCGTTAATGATTTCCTTCTTAAAAGCTAAATATTTCTTGCAGAAAGTGTTGTTTCGCATAGGCTACGAAGATATGATATAAGGTGGGGGGGGGGGGGGGGGGGGGAAGGTGGCCTTCCTACCCCGGCAGTGATTGACACCAAATCACCGAATGCTCAAGTGACTTCGTCATTAAGGTTAATTAGCAGTTCTGATTTTTTAGTATGTAAAACCTTCGGACAACCAGTACTGCGGGACAACCATTATTGCTACACAGTTCGTCTAAAAATCGCAAATAGCGCCGTGTTTCCTTCCCATTGTGGAATGCGAACCACGAGTAAACATTTGCTTCACGCATGTTGTAAGTATAGGCACGGACTGAAAATTGTTGGAAAAAGTTATTTCAAAGGAGTCCTTACATGATTTCTTCAGACTTCTTTCACTCGAGAAAGGTTCTGTGATATTCCAGGTTCCTGTCTATAAACAAACTTACCACGGTGATTTAGCCGAGGTCCCTGTTGAAGGCATTGCTCCTGAAAAAGGTGCAATAACTCTTCTTTTTTGCCACTCTCAGACGACCCGCAAGTCGTGTATTGAAACCAGTAACGCAGGAACATACAGTTTAATATTTTTGACTGTCATTCTGAACCTACCAAAACCTCTGTGTATGGACTAAATCTATCTCCCCACGCAGACGAGTTCCATTTTATTTGGCACAAGATCTACCAGGCATTCATTACGTTCTGCTTCGCTCCTCACCATTTAGCGCTGTAAGGGTCTCACGGACTGTGCCTTAGTTGAGCCGAGGTAATCTCTTGCCACAGTGAACGAACATGGTGACCGTCTAACTGGGCGAATTGATATCAGTCGCTACTCACCGATATATATTTCCGCAACATATAGTTCTAGGGTAATTTGTCAAAAAGCTGCCTTCAAACTGGGTGAAACTGGCCTTTGAAATACACTGAATAACGGTTGAGTGTATTTCGACTTCAAGATACATTTTGCGATCAGTAAAACAGTCAGATAGAACAGTTCTTGGTTTTTGCAGGAATCCTGCAAAGCATGACGTGACACCTACAGGGGTTAGTCGCTTCCAATATGGTAACCCATGCAATTCAAAAGGTTCGTCTACATTTACCTCATATCATTGACATACATCGTAATATGTTTGTTCAGATATGATGACTTGTGAGGACACTATATTGCGCTTGAAAAGAAAAACATATATATTTACTTTTCTATAATATTCAGTAAAAGGAATTAAATTGTCTTGAAAAGAGGAGTCTTTTGTACTCCCATTGAAACATTTTATTGAGTCATAACATTCATTCCCCAGAGAGAACAACAATAATCAACAAACACAGAAATCAGAATACTCGCTATTTTTACATTCACCCCATGCTGAAATGCTGCCGCCATCTTTGATTCTCGAAGTTTTATGCGAGAATGAATCGAAGAATAAGGGCCTTGCAGGATCCGATATATACTTGAAAATATACTAGATAAAAGCAGAATCGTATAAATATTACAACAAAATGCATTAATAGTAAATAACAAATATAAGTCGGCTGGGCACGGCCGTCACGGCTGGGTAATCAGCTGGGAATCGGCTGGGCAGCGGTTGGGTAATAGTACGACCCATGTCACTAGCTTCAATTTGATACCCACACTGACATACTTATATTGTGTTCCAATTTTGGCCTAATTATGAGATATTAGGTTAAAAGAGACGGTTCATGAATGTACTCATACCCAGCTATCAGTTGCAGAAAAAAATCGCATTTGTACGCAACTTTACGGTTAGGCCTATTTTTCGGTGTTGGCTAAATGACTAGTGAATGAAGGTCCAAACCCCCTCACGGATCTGGTCCATCTAGCACTGGTAAATGTGTATTACCAAGAAAGTGTCATCTTGGATATAAATGAATATAATGATAGCAAGTATATACCGATACGTATAAACTTTTAGTATGTTTTATCAATGGATTGCTATTCTCCAACCCACAGCTGTTAGATCCGCCGGGACATTTGGAGCGTGTGTAGAAGCATGTGGTCCATTTGGAGGGATGGAATGTCCCGCTGGCACTGAGTGCAGATCCAACGGTTGTGGACATACCTGTCAATAGATTGCCACCCCCCACACAGGTAATATGACCCGAGAATGCGCCAACTAAGCACAAGAATCAGATCCGGCATTCAGTAACTAGTCCTGGTCCATTAACTTATGTAACTTGTGTCTAATTTCGCCTAACTCGGGACTATGGACCCTATGAACCCATGTTATTCCAATATCCTCAGATCTCACATATTCATATGAACAGCCACAACGTGTTTTCTTCCCAATGTGGAATGCGAACCACGAGTAAACATTTGCTTCACGCATGCTGTAAGTATAGGCACGGACTGAAAATTGTTGGAAAAAGTTATTTCAAAGGAGTCCTTACATGATTTCTTCAGATTTCTTTCACTCGAGAAAGGTTCTGTGATATTCCAGGTTCCCGTCAGCTTCTGAAACTGTCTATAAACAAACTTACCACGGTGATTTTGCCGAGGTCCCTGTTGAAGGCATTGCTCCTGAAAAGGGTGCAATAACTCTTCTTTTTTGCCACTTTCAGTCGTGTATTGAAACCAGTAACACAGGAACATACAGTTTAATATTTTTGACTGTCATTCTGAACCTACCAAAACCTCTGTGTATGGACTAAATCTATTACCCCACGCAGACGAGTTCCACTTCATTTGGCACAAGCTCTACCAGGCATTCATTACGTTCTGCTTCGCCCCTCACCATTTAGCGCTGTAAGGGTCTCACGGACTGTGCCTGAGTTGACCCGAGGTAATCTCTTGCCACAGTGAACGAACATGGTGACCGTCTAACTGGGCGAATTGATATCAGTCGCTACTCACCGATATATATTTCCGCAACATATAGTTCTGTGTGAAACTGGCCTTTTGAAATACACTGAATAACTGTTGAGTGTATTTCGACTTCAAGATACATTTTGCGATCAGTAAAACAGTCAGATAGAACAGTTCTTGGTTTTTGGAGGAATCCTGCAAAGCATGGCGAGACCCCAACAGGGGTAAATGCAGCGTAGCGCAAAGCACCCTGGGAGAGGATGTCTTTGGCACGCCATTGTAACTCAAGAAAAGTTAATTAGTCTTGTTTTCAATATTGGCATCCATACCGTCGAATCCGTACTGGTCAATCCAAGGGAATTGGACTGAAATATTTCACCGTTTGATTTTGTTGTATGTCATCTATACCTAACTGTGTTGATTCGTGAAATTATGTTGTTCGTATTATATCATTTCAGTTATCTGTGAGCCAGTGATGTGTGAAATATTCTGTATTGCGGGCTGGGAGAAGGATAAGAACGGCTGTGACATGTGCGCATGTAAAAGTATTCATGCTATTCTGCTCTAAGCCTGTAAAATTCTCGTTATGAAATAAAAGAACACGTTATTCGTTTAAAATTCTGTTTCTCTCTTCTTCCTTAGTTGGAATAGCTTGGGACTTGTTTCAATATGACGTAATATCTATAATATCTGTCTTTTTATTTTCTATGCGAAGGATAAAATCCTGGCGTGTTATATACGACGTGCATACGTCTTCTGGTCACAGAGTTAGCGGACATAGGCACACGAGCTAAGTTGGAGAGATATGCAAGAGGTGGGAAATATTGACGACGTCTGTCGACTTAAAAGAACCATGTCTCTATAGGAAAGCATCTCTCGGCACTTAACAATCAGACCCGAGAATACGGTGGATTCTCGGGCGTGGCCTTAGTATCTCAGCCGCGCTCATGCAATTAAATGCATGATACTGCATGAGTGTAATGATACGGATATTTGTTACACTGCAAACTGGTTAAAAATAGAAACTTGCTCCGTTTTCGGGAGAAAACGCCCGCTCGTCCAATCAAAGTACGCCAAAACTCGCGCGAGAGAACCTGCAATAAAACATTAAAAAGGGACACGCTGCAGGCGTAGAGATGAGTATGTTTGTCATCTTACTCTTCGGATAGATTCACTTTCGCCTTGGTATAATTCATTCTCAGATATCTACTTAAAAGACCTGTTTAATTCAAATATACAGTTGGTTGGTTGTTTGAAGTTTAATGTCGCACCTAACCTTATTGGTCACACTGCGACGATGACCCAAAAATACATACCTTGTATTTACAAACTGTCGTGACGCAGCACGATAGGAAGGGCAATTATGATGATCCATGGCTTTAGCCTCACCAAAATCATACATGTAGGATAAATAGCCATTACCGTGCTACACATAACTGTAAATGTAACATGGGCGTTGCTGAAAACGAATATCATTTATTATTATGTTGTCCGGCGTATCAGCACATACATGTACTTGGCAAGTATTTCAAAAAATATTTCCTATCTGGGCCATCCATTATTAAATTTATTTGTATTTTGAATCCTCGAAACAAATATGGACTATTTGACTGGGGCTTTTTTACTAGGAGCATTGCAGTTATGAAATGAGCTAATTGATCAATATCATATATAGCTGGTTTTGCGGGACGAACTTATGTATTTTCTTATTTCTTGTATCATGTACTGGTATATTAAAATGTTCTTGCTTAATACTTTGATTCATACATGTAACAAGTGTAGATATGTATGAGCTCCAAAGCCCGCGCTTCATGTATGGGAGAGAAGCGTTTGAGGATTATTCCTACAATAAACATACATATTTAGTTTTTTTCAGAACTAATCACAAGATACAAAAAAATCAGTAAAACCTTACACAGCAACTGACGGACACACTATGGAAAGTCAAAATGAGTTCCCATCATAGACAATCCGATTGTGATTGCAGTGTCGTGTGTTATTATGTGTGACTGTAGATACCGCTAACCCCGAACAATTTCTATACTCTATCGAAGATCTCTTTGATCTCCACTTAGCCTTCGCTTAAGGTCTCATCTTACCCTTTGCCTAAGAAACCGCAGTTGTTCTGTAATCAACATGGCCAGGCGACTGGGTCTTAATTAAAGTAAGGTTGTTGACAGGACGGATCCACCACAGGGAGGCGTGCGAAAACAATATCACATCGCTGTTCTATATTTGAAATGAACCTTTACACTAAAAAATACAACATGCTGCATTCATCAGATCAGAATGTGCAGTTAGATTTTCAATCTAGATTAAAGAGCTCGCCAAAACAATGAGCAAAAGTTCATCCTCATACCCGAGCTACAAGTAGCTAATGAGATTTTACCGATGCACAATTAGATTTCGGTGTCGGTAGATTAGTAAGGACAAAAGGACCATACCAACCATGTAAAACCAATGGTTTTGAAATGCATGACCATATCTGATATTCTTCAGAAGCGTATTGATCCAGACTTGGATCGTTTGGATTCCTGTCATTTACCAGGTTTACCATATGTTGAGGCGTTTTCTCCATCAGACGTCCATGATGCTTATCCATTAACTCCAGATGAGTTGTTTGAGCTGGTCTTTCATCACAGTTCCCGAGCTAGTGTATCTAATTCCGCTCAAGCCGGTGATATGGGCCGTCTGGATACTTCAAAGTCTCCACCTGAATATCTGCAATAGAAGGGCGGCTGAGAATCCACCGTATTCTCGGATTTCAATGTGAGGTGCCGAGGGATGCACTCCTGTAGCCATATGGTTGCTATTTAGTCAACAGACGTCGTCAATTTCTTCCACCTCTTGCATATCGCTCCAATTTTGACTGAAGGCTATCTATTTCCTATGCAGTCATATGACTTCACAGAATAGTCTTCTGGTAACCCTGTTCTAAAGCACATACCAAGAATCTAACGATTCGTGATGTGTTGTATCTCAGGTACGCTTTTATTGTACCTGTTCATGTGGCAACATGGATGATATGACCACACGGCCCCTAGCACCGGCATAAGCGGTATTAGATACAAATATAGACAGACTCTCTCGGGAACGGTTCAGTAGTATATTTGTACAGTGTACTTATTTTATTGTCTTCAGTAATCAGACAAAAACTCATATCGAATCAAATAAAACGATAAAAACTTGACAAAACTGGATAGTGTAGAACAGAAAATAATCTCTTCGGTCCAAAAGTGTTAACGCTTGAAGTGACTTCAATAATGGTGTCATATCACAAGGTGGGTAAGTGCCAATAATAATCTTATATTGTCTGACTGATATCACAGAAATTGCTGACCTGTTTACTGCTGCCTTGTAAGTAAGTCGTTCAGGTTCAACATTCTATCGATTTATTTGGATTTGGGGGCGGATTATCAAAGCAAATATTTCAACATCCTTATAGGATACGGTTTGGGAAACTAATCTGATACGCGATTGAATGAATGGTGGTTCTCTTCAAGAGTTGTGCGACCCTATTGCAAATGAAGACATAGATAAAAGCGAAGGTACTAGAGTAACAATATGCTGGGCGCAATGTTTGAAGATACATGTACAGCGACAATGGCGAAGAGCACAATTTCTGCAGACAATAATCCATTATCTATAATTTATAACATACTTAAGACACCTGTAAGTCTGGTAACTTCATAAACTACAGATTGATATTTTGACAGTTGTATTAGAAGTGAGGGAATCTACTATCGACCAACCTGATTATGCTTCATGGCTCAATTATGCCAACGAGTTGGCTATATATTCATAGAGGGATAATCGTGAGATGATATTAATAAGAGTAATGTTCTCGATAATCTGAACGCAAATAACAGAGTTTGGTCTAGCACCACTAACAATTGCTAGTTGATCGTACCCACTCGCAACTACAGAGTTAATCGTGTCCGGAATTGAATATCTGGCGGGCCAAAATCCGCACTTTTTCGGGAAGCGAAAATGATGATTCCTTTTATGGCGATAAAATTTTACAAAAAACGAGTAGGTCGACCCCCTCTTTTTTTCGCCCTTTTAAATTGTTCTTTGGACGGAATACACTTTAACATACATGAAAAGAAAATCGTTTCATCCGTTTTCTCTGGATTGCAGGTAGAATTTGACACATTTTCATATATTTTATGGAGTTTTTCAGAAAAGTTGAAGGTTTAAGGAGGATTGCACGTCTTTTTTTCCAATTTCAATAGCTCACAAGTCTCCTGAAATAATGGCACGAGTGTGCCCATTTAGAAAATATATTTTTTACAGGGTTTTTGTTAAAGATTTTACATCTATTTATGGCCGGAGCTCCGAAACAATGCCTGTTTTTAGCCGCACATCATTTAGGTGTGGAATGCTCCCTTAATGCAGGCTCCATTGCGCGGTTATAATACACGAGTAGGCCAAATATTGTATGTCCTCCTACACTACACTCATTAAAAGCGCTTATTCGGACCTTGTAATGACTTGATATGGAACGGGGTAATAAAAATCATTTATCTTAGTCAGAAATGTTTCGATTTTATGCATACTACATTGTATGATAGCACTGGCCTTGCATATATGCTACTTAGACCTATACAGAATTACCTCCCCTTCGTTGGGCATATAGGTTACTATTAGTGACCTGTATGTCCTATTATTGTCAATGTGAATGTCAAAGTGATTAATTTTCATGATCATGAAATTCATAAATTCATAAATGATATTCGTATTGAGCTCGTAAACCCGTGATTTTTCAGCAAAAGTCGCAAAGCCAAAGATGGGGTAGGGGGAAAGTGATTGACGGGATATCCGATAACACTGCATACTACAAGCAAGTGTCGCATACCAAGAAACTCGCAAACACTCCCAGATTGTCATAGCCTTGAGAAAAGAAATTCTGAGAAAACAGCCTGCCTTTAAGGGTGCACTCCACACTTGCCACGGTTTTATAATAAGGAAGGCCGCCCAATTTTGACAGCATGGTAATTCTTCTTACCTTTCTACTAGCTGATATCTATAGTATCACCCTGCTGGACGTAACCATTTCTCCAAACGAGGATATAGCAATTGCTTGTTGGTCGCATCCACTCGCCACTACAGAGTTAATCGTGTCCGGAATTGAATATCTGGCGGGTCAAAATCCGCACTTTTCGGGAAGCGAAAGTGATGATTCCTTTATGGCGATAACATTTTACAAAAAACGAGTAGGTCGACCCCCTCTTTTTTTCGCCATTTTAAATTGTCCTTTGGACGGGAAACACTTTAACTTCCTATAAAAGAAAATCGTTTCATACGTTTTCTCTGGATTGCAGGTAGAATTTGACACATTTTCATATATTTTATGGAGTTTTTCAGAAAAGTTGAAGAAGGTTTGAGGAGGATTGCACGGCTTTCCTTTTCAATTTCAATAGCTCACAAGTCTCCTGAAATAATGGCACGTGTGTGCCCATTTAGAAAATATATACTTTTACAAGGTTTTTGTTAAAGATTTTGCATCTATTTATGGCCGGAGCTCCGAAACCATGCCTGTTTTTAGCCGCACATCATTTAGGTGTGGAATGTACCCTAATTCTTCCGCAAAAATTGCATGATAAATTAGTAAATATTAATATGATATGATAAGATAAGACAGTGTCTTTATCGTCGATTTTGATAAAGGACAACATTGGCACATTGGGCGCTATTATTATCATCGACATAATGTAAAGTAAAATAGTATTTGCCGCTTTTCCTCGTGGAAAAGCATAAATTTTGAAAAAAAATGACGAAAACATCACTTTTCTGGTACGACTTTATCATGTCTTGAATATGGTGAGTATATGTAAGAAGCTCTTCGCTAGTTAAAATATAATCCAGTCTACTTTGTTCGAATGATTTCTTTTGTCTCCAAGTAAAGGTTTTCTTTTTTGTCATAAATAGTTTTAAATTTAGTTCGACTAGATTTCCGGTTTGAGTAAAGCTCAAACCCTTTTCTCTGGTTCAGGGGTTATGTATTCGCTCATAGTTTTTCAACCTAATTCGAGGTTGATAACAATATTCCAATCTCCGCACGCATTCAAAAAATCATCATCAAATTGTTGGGATGTTTCTGTAATCCTGGCATAAAATAACGGTGTTTCGCGATTGGGTCCATAAATGCTTATTAAGGTTATCTTAGCTTTATCATTTTCAATACTTAAGGCCAGAAAGTTACGCCTTCATCTTATTTCTCTTTATTTTAAACTGAAAAAATTGTTTAAACACTATGCGTACGACTCTTGAATCACTTGCACAGGACCATTATAAAAGCTTCTATATTTTGGGTGAAATGTGTTTTCTAAATACAATATATATTATAGTCCCCATCCAATATAAAATGTAACAAATCTGGGGGTTTTTTTATCCCCTAAACCCCCATAATTTCTAACAATATCTCCAGATTGGATCTGCCGTTATCCATCATCATGCATGCTGGTGTAGATCATAGTTTTTAACTGTTTGGATAATTTTGTGTGTTTCCATTCATAATTATTTAATATGAGGGAAAAAAAATCGTGTACATTTTGTTCTTTAGCTCTAGATGTTAGCTGAACTGACCCAGGCTCCATTTATAATCATAGCGAATATCCCTGATATTCATGAATAAATCATATAAGTAGGATGTTACTGTGCAAAATTTTAGGCTAGAATACTTTTTAAGGAAAATCCCCATCTCTTAACCGAGAAAAGGGAGATAACCTACTTGGAAAATAGGCAAAACATGGAAATGGATGGCTGATCTTCATTGCAATGCTCCATATGGACATCATGAATGGCGTGACCACACGGCAACTAGCACCGGCTTAAGCGTGGTTACAACACATATGAGGGAAGTGGGAAGAGGTGCCGACATACTGACAGAGTCACATGGCTTCACAGTATAGTCTTCTGGTTAACCTATTCTAAAGCACATATCAAGAATCTAACTACTCCTGATATGTGTTTTATCTCAGGTACGCTTTTATTGTACCTGTTCATGTGGCAACTTGGATGACATGACCACACGGCCCCTAGCACCGGCATAAGCGGTATTAGATACAAATCTCGAGAGATATGATGGAAATGCTCTGACAACTCGTATATTGGTAATTGGTGAGCTGTGTTGCTGTGACAACTCGTATACTGGGAACTGGTGAGCTGTATCGTCGTCAGATGACAATGACGGCATTTAACACAACAGACTGGTATGTAAGGCCCGATGTCGTTAGGTACACTAAACAAAGAGCTGGGAATGTATTTAACCCCTGTAATCCTGACAGATACAAATATAATGATTTCGTGAGAGTGAGATGTAAGAAACGGGTCAAGGTAGGGAAAAGTGGAAATGACATCGCCGGTATGAGCTTCGCCACGTTAATATATCAAGCGGGTATGTACAGGAGTGAGCTTCGGAGAACCACAGCGCACTTCAATTGGCCGACACACATACTACTGCCGTCTTCGGTTGAATATGTAACTTGCAGTTGTTGGTATGTATAATGAACAATTTATCGGACCATTAGTCTCTGCATTCGCCGTGTTTACAAGACTGTTATGCAGGAATATATCAGTCGTTTCTTCATTCGGCTTTCAGGTTTCATTGTTTCCTATTGCCTTGATCCAGCAATACATACATAATAATCAGGTAATATGTATGTAAATATGAGGGTAAGGTGGAACTGGCAGCAGATACCACTCATGGGTTTGCAATATAAACCCTTAACCCATTTTTCGTTTGATTTCAATCTTTATTTAACGTCGGAATGGTTAATACAGATAACATTAGCTACAAAAGCTATTGGTCCGACCAACATATGTGTGTATATATATATATAATTAAAAGAGTATGGAAGCATGTATTGCAACGCAGATAAAACGGACTAGGCAAAGAAAAAAAAAGGACCGCAACATGACAGGAATACCATAAGATTCCTAGGACAGATTTAATTAATTAGAAATGTCGTATCTGCAGAGATAACAAGAACAGTTTGGACTTTCCACTTGTTAATTATTCGTTTAAAACACTTAAAGATGTAATCAGCCTCAAAATGGATGGATTTTGTAATCTCTCCCCTGTGAGTTTCTTCAGCAGGGAAGATTACCAAAACATCATATGTATTATATTTGATGACAGTGGGATCGTCATATACAATGAATACAAGAATATCTTGTCAGAGAAATTTGTAACTCTGCCCGCTTCGACGGCTTTTCTGCCGCGCCATTGAGTGTGTGTTGTACGCGGAGAGGAAAATGACGTCACTGCGTGACGTATGAGTGACGTAGCGACGCTCACGAATTTGAATGCTGCACAGCTGCAGTCATGGGATAGCGTCATGGCTCGTGCCTACGTTTCGGTGATGTCGCATAGCATACGTTGGTAGAACGTGTATACGCTTGTTGACACGGCCGTGGAAAAATAAACGGCATGCCATGCTGTTTATTTTTAAAGATCAACTCCTTCTATTATCTCGTGAATGGTAGAAACAAGTTTAGTTTTTCGTGGTCAGATGTGTTTCATTTTGTACCTGTTGTAACATATGTCACTTTCGCTGAGTTTGAGAGACATCGATTTCAGCCCAGATTTGAGGCTGATTACATCTTTAAAATTGTCCTCATTTCTGATAGCCGAGGGGAGGTCATTCCAGATTTTGGCCTCCATGTAGCCAAAACTTCTTTTGCCATGATTTTCACCCCTTGACTCGGGGTATCGATAGGATGCTAGACCCTCCCCTCAGACCATATGAACTTTTTCGTCTATTAAAAATGTCTTGCAGATATCCCGGGGATATGTTGTTTAAGATAAACAAATCCATCAAATCGCCGCAAAATCTATCGTGTTCTGCTGTGTAAATAGTCAACACACATGAGAGAAATCAACATACGTTAACTATTTTTGTTGTCATTCAGATGTAAATTCTTTGAGTGTTGGAGAAATCTATTTCCTGGATTTTAATTCTTACCTGTTTGAAATAGGGAATGCGTCCAGAGCGGCCTGTTGGAGTTAAATCTCTTCCCACCAAAATCAACGCGCTATGTTCCCAGCAGAGTTTCGTGTTATCGCTGACATTAGGGAAGTTTCACACGATGTTATCCAGTCTACAATCGAAGCTCCAGTACCTATCAGAGCCACAGGCAGGTTCTCTTGAATTATGTTCAAACTATTTAAAATAACGACTGTTCCAATGTAGAACATGTGTTTTTACTATATTGTATCGATGTAGTGGGTGTTTGAATCGGGGAGGAGAAATCCATACAAAGTATCGATCTTGTGGTAACGTCGTATTGTGACGTTGTGATCATCTGAGATGACATCATCATGACGTCAACAAAGGACATAATATAGAGACATGCAATGCCTAGGCGACCTATTTGCGACAAATCCCACTCGAGACTTCATTTGCCATGATCGAGACGGGGATCGCAAATACACCCGCGAAGCATAATATATCTGTATAATTACACCGCGTATTCTTGACAGATAATTATCATTATCAAAACAGAGAAAAATCATGAAAATCTGTTGACCGAGCCCGCCACCGTGTTTGTTTACAATTATAGCGCTGCACCAGGTGGCGCCCGGATTATTCGGCAAATACATTTCGACAAATACCCCGTCGTTATGGTAAATACTTTGTATAGGGAAATTTACTTGAAATACAAACATGTTGATTGTTTCGTTGTCAGTGCAACTTATATAAAATTTTGAGTCTGAAATCGGAGCTCTAGTACCTGTAGTCACAGTCACATGCAGGTTGTCACAAATTATGTTCAATTATTTAAAAATAACTATTGTTGCCGGTGCCACCTGGTAATGACGCCACTGACGGTACAAACAATAATAAGTTTGAAAAGTCTCCTTGAACGTGGAAATGTCCAAATACAAGTTATTACATTGATTATATTTATAGCATTGACCTGTCATGCATCTAAGCCCAAGTTTGAAAAAAAATATCTTAAAAAATGCACAATTCAGAGATGAAGGGCACAAGACACTTTCGTGCAAATATGAATACCGGTTTATTGAATCGTCCCAATGGATATACACGACCGAACGGCACACATCACATCGGCCTTCTCAGCGCTTAACTGCTCGTCTTTTGAACACGACAGTACTTGCTTATAGTCGTATTTGACAAAATGTATATTCCGGAGTTAATACCGGAGTTTGTGTAAAGAAGGAGTAACGACGTATTAAATACAAAATACGGGATACACTTATCACAAAAGCTCACTATCAAGAAAACTGATTATTAAGGCAGCCAGCACAACAAAAATGCCGCTACAATAACTGTAGTCTAGGGCGTTCCGCTGGTGATCGCTAGCCTCTCACCGCTAAACCGGCACGGGCTCGAGCCCAGCTGGTGCATGTGAAAGTTTGCCAGTTACCTGCGGACGGGCGGTGGTTCTGTCCTCCACCATCCAAACTGGCCTTCACCATATGAGTGAAATAACCTTGAGTGTGACATTACTCAAATCCCCTGTCATTGTTTTGAAACATTGTCGATTCTGAGAGTCAGTCTTAGACTTTGCTGCACAAGATGTACTCATACCTTTGATAGCCAATGCTCGAGGCATGTTGATGTCTTTGTGAGTCAAAGATATTGCAGGCGGCCCATCGGGAGACCCACGGTCTGGTCCTGACGATGGTGCAGTCGAGTCATCCGGATTGATGCCGTCTACCATGGAGATCTTCCATCCAGTAACAAATATACATTGTACTTCCCAGCAGCACACGGTTTGCCTTTCCACATTGTACCCTGTTGAGTATCGAGTCGCACAATTTTACTCCCTAACTCGAACGCCCACTAGCAGGTAAGGGCAAATAAGTTTTTACAGCGACAGTTCGGGGAATTCTCTATTGGCAAGCACTGGATCTTAACCTCGAAGTAGAGCAAAGTACAAAAGCGTCGATTTCGAGACCAACATCAACTCATCTTCTACTGTGGTGATATTTCGTCTCTTAATATCCAAAAATGCACAATTCAGAGATGAATAGACTAGGATAAAAGTAACTCTGAAAATGGAAGTCATTGTGATATAATATTCTATATTTCGGCTGTGCTTATGCCATCATCAGGAATACATATAAACAATTGGAGTACACAGTCGGCTATATATACAAGTTTGA
Source organism: Hanleya hanleyi (assembly GCA_036873755.1). Classification (NCBI taxonomy): domain Eukaryota; kingdom Metazoa; phylum Mollusca; class Polyplacophora; order Lepidopleurida; family Hanleyidae; genus Hanleya; species Hanleya hanleyi. The sequence continues at coordinate 70,958 of JAVTVY010024405.1, forward strand.
GTAGAAAAGGCGGTAAATATACAAGCGAGCATTGTATTCCTGATGATGGCAGAAGCACAGCCGAAATATAGAATATTATATCACAATGACTTCCATTTTCGGAGTTACTTTTATCCTAGTTTATGTGAAATTGATCTGTGGGAACTTTCGTGCCAATATGAATATAGAGTTATTGATCGGAATCATTTAATTGATATTTTTTTACTTCACTGCGAAATACACATCTCACGAACGCTCACTACGAAGAGAACTGCACAGTAAGGCAGATAGCACAACAGAAATGCCGCTATAATAAGGGGCCGTTCCCATTTAACGTTCGTTTTTCCATGGTTTAAACCATTTCGTTTAAACCATGCCACGAACGATGGGTGTATCGTTGGTTCGTTTTTTCAAAAAAACCATTGAAAAAACGAACGAAGAAAAAAACATTGCGTTCGTTCGATGGTTTTCTATAGAGTTTCTAAGGCTGTGACTTGCTGGAGAAAAAACCATCAAAAGTAGTTCCGCCTGAGTGACGTCACACTAAGACACGCCCACACACTGCTTGAATGATGGTAACTCATACGTGTAGGCTGTTAAACCGTCGATAACAGGCCTACCGGTATATACCCGGCACCGTATTAAACTGACCACGGTGTGTGTGCATTATGACGAGGATTTATCAATATAATCTGTCATGGACTATTCAGTGTTGTAACTCAAACACTGGGACTGCTGATTTAATGACGAGCAGCCGTACACATGGTCATTCTTTTCAGAATATTTCAACATAACTCAATTCATTCTGTTCCGATAACTGGTTTACATAGTTTGTCTTATTTTCTGAAATACATGTATGCTGTCGGCATCAAACGAATAACATATATAATGTTAATATTATTAACCCATGTGTGGCCAGAATGCTTTCATATGGGACCACTTTGGTTACAGTTTGCGTGTTTGTCAGTTGATATGTATTTCTCTTATAGTGTACTATCTGATTGTTTTAATATTGAACTTTTCTTTCTATATAAAACAGGCAATTAAAGAAAAATGGGTAATGTGGATATTTGTGAAAAATAAAAATAGGGTAGCATGAAATGGTGAGGACAGGGATAAGACTGTTACATTGAGAGTGACAGAAGATTAATATTTGTAGAATTGGAAAGAATTAAAAAAAAATCATTATGATTAAATGAATCCGCAAACAGCGACATTTCGGAACGCGACATTCGGCACAAAGTGAAGAGTACGACATTTCGACACACGACATTCCGGCACGTTTTTTAACGAGCCAAATCATACTAAAAATTACGATTTTCTTATCTTTTTTTAACATATGTTAACATATAAACAGATTATTTTAAGGGTTACCAAGTTGTAATTTTTGGCTGCGAATATCTGCGACATTTCTGCAACCTTTTTCGCATAAGCAGTTGGTTTTAGAAATCATAGAGCAAAAAGCATTATATAAATATTCTATCACTAGTAAAAACCTCAACAATCAATCGCCATCAACCTTAATAAGTGACAAAAGTTGCCGAAATGTCGCGGATAATCGTGAGCAACTATGATAACCTACAACTTCTTAACCATTAAAACGGGATGTTTATATATTTAAAAAAAATGTAAAAATCTTCACTTTTAGTGCAATTTGGTCTGACAAAAACGGGTGCCGAAATGTTGTACCCTTCACTTTGTGGGAAAATGTCGCGTGCCGAAATGTCACTTGACGAACTGTCGAGTGCCGAAATGTCCTGACACCGATTAAACACGGATACTGTAACCGTCTTACTATCTGACCACTGAAATTAAATATTATATAATCCCGATATTGAGTATCGGTCAGACATATAGTTTCAAGATCAAAACAAACACCCGGCTCTCACCAACGGCACCTCACAACTCGGCCTAGACAAGATTCACCAAAATTGCTTGTATAGTTGAATGATTGATATTATTTGTATTTACATCCATTTAAAAGAAATACGCCTGTTTAAGTATTATAGATTGATCATATCTTGCAGCGATTTGAATGAATGCATATTTTCGATGTCAACACAATGTAATGTTATTCTTAAAATAAACATTTTCATTTCAAAGTTATTAATCATTTGAAATGCAATCATGCCATGTATTTTGCGATACATACTGAAATATTAGAGTTCAAATAAGCATGGCTTGATTTTTACAGCAAAATTTGTCTATCTGGCCTATGCATGTAACGGCTCACATAGCTCAGTGAAACGGAATATCGCCGAGCTCGGGCGCTGGTTGGTTAAACTGAGATATGTCATATGCCCTCACTGAAGAGAAGACCATGCATGGGAGGTATGAAGTGTACGAGATTCTGCAAGTCTAGAATATAATTACATATGTTGTTCTGAAAGTATATCAGAATGGGAGAAAATCTTTATTGATAAATATTTATTTTGACAGCAGCTTGACTTAATGCTTCGTTAGATTCCCCCGTTATTCAGACAAATGATGACATTGAAGACCACAGGATGGACTGGTAATTCGATTGACATTGTAGGTTAAGGACCGCTTCCCATACGGGTTTCGCGGCCCATCAACTGAATGTTTTATTTACATTTCACGGTACATTTCTTAGTTCATTTAAGATCTTTAAAATATTAAAATAAATAATTAAATAATAAATAACAGAGAGCAGAGGGAGATATAAATAGAAGTAAGGAAGAATCGGCTAATTCACTCGAAACAGCAGAATTTTAAAATGAACGCTCGATTTAAGTTTTTGAGCACTCCATGTCAGCGTCCTCATGTACAAAGCAATACCGATGATAGTAAAACGTGTGTGACCGTAGGTCCAAAACTTCATTGCGCCCTGAATTACTTTAATTATTTGGTTAATTTGCTGGACACATGAAATCAGCCACAAATAAGCATATTAAGCAGGTAAGCATATTATTAAGGCACGCCCGCTAACAATGTTGTTTGTTTTTTTTTCAAAGAAATTAAATTAACCCCTTCGACCCCTCCACTTCGCTGTTTTCTTAAGTCGACGGTTTTTCACAGACCGACTATGGTGTGACGTGTGAATCATCAACACCTCCCATTTCAATTGTCAGGCAGTCTTATAATCTCTATTTTTTTAAACTTGTTTTGATATCTTTGGCCGAGAATTCGTCTACGGGAAGTTCATGTCGAGTTAATAACTGAGAAGAAAATAAATACAATAATATTTCCAAAATCGACCGTAGTTCATGTCTTTTTTTGCGTTATAACGTTAAACACTCTATGGTTGTCGGTTATGTTCTATGTATTCTGAAAAAGAGGCAAAGAATACCAATAATATGTCATTTATTCCGCGTCGGATATACAATCAATTATCCAGGTAAGAGAATATAATTCAAATATATATTCATTAGTGATAAACGAAACGTTTTATTTCAATTGGATTACGAAACCTCAGGACATGGACATACCGATTAAACGTCCAATAGTATGGAAGAAAGACGTTTCGGAAAAAAAATTGTTCTCGGGATTCTAATTTGGGCCGCGACATGCGTATACAACAAGCGACTCCAAAATTTGGTGCCCGTACAACATTCCGATCGTCTGAGACGCTACGAAACGGCCAAAGATACGGACATTTAGAAACCGGGACCCCCTTTCAGATTACCAATAAATTCCATGTCCATTTTGAAAACCGGGACGTTTCGATCGAAATAGAACGGTAAGAAAACCGGGAGGCGTCACCACGGGCTGGTGTATCGTTTGCTCCTACACGTACATATAGCTATCAATATAATAGACTCTCTATATAATCCAAATTCAGATAACAATAAATAATGCGATCGGAGACCCGCAAGGAGATAGCATTCAGCCATTTAGGACGAACCGAATAATCAGTGTCTGACGCGATGATATCGGCTCAAACCAGGGCAAAAACATGTGCATTACTTTCTTTTGTCTTCTAATTATGCAGCTGAACTTCAACATCTAGTTACACGTAAAAGTAATTTACTGCCTATCCAAACGTCAGAGAATTCTGCTTTGAATTAACGGATTCTTTTCTCCGTGCCCACGGAGATTGTGTTATCAGGCTGGATAATGCGAACATCACGTGATTGTATTATTGCGCCATCGTTTTCCAGCGAACGATCGAACGATGGCAAACAAAGAAGATAAAAAAACGCAATGGTTTTCTGTAAAACGAACGACTTCGTTCACTGGCGAACGAACCAATGCGTTGAATGGTTTTTTCAATGGTTTTCCACGAAAATCAAAACGATGGGTGTAGAACGACTTGGTTTTTTTTCGGTAATTTAAACGAACGAAGCAAAAACCATAATTGGGAACGCTCCCTAACTGACATTGTCTTGAAATATTGCAGATTTTGTGAGTCAATCTTAGACTTGGCTTCGCAAGATGTACTCATACCTTTGGTAACCAATTTTTGAGGCACGTTTATGTCTTTGAGAGTCAGAGCTATTTCGTGCGGTCCATCTGGACAGTTACGATCTGTTCCTGACGATGGTACTGCCGAATCATCAGGGTTGATGCCGTCTACCATAGAGTGTTTACCTTTGCATTTTGTACTCGGCAGAGAGGTATCGCCTTGCTTTTTTTCCTCAAAGAGTGAAGAAAAGCAACATACATGGTAACCAGAAAGACAGCGGGCACATGGTAAGCCGTGATGGCCGATATGATAGTGAAGGGACCAAACTCAACTTCACACATTCCAGCATCGGATATAATGTGGCGCAATCGTTTACTAAAGTATAAGCCGAGGATGAACAGCGTCCAAAAAAGAACACTTAAAATCCACATGACCACTGATATTATCAGAGCACGGCGTTTGGTAAAACGTGTTCTGTAGAGAAGAGGAGATGTAATACACTTGTACCGATCGTAGGCGATGGCGTCAAGTAGAAGCACAGACACCGACGGCAGTGAGTAGTCTACAATACTCCATGATAAACAAAGTGGTACACCTAGCGCCCATTTCTGTGAAATCGTTTGCACAGCAGTAAGTGGTAAAGAGATAAGACCCACTCCTAAATCAGCCAGTGCCAAGGAGATTGTATAAATCTTGAAATTAGTCAAAAATCGTCCTTGTTTCCGTACATACACAATCACGAGCACATTTCCAAAAACAGTAACTATAGCTAGGGCTGTACTGAAGGATGAATAGAGTACGCCATTGATTACATCTTCCTGGCCGTCTTGCGAGGTTGTGTTTCCACTGGCTACTGTAGACAACCCACTGGAGTTTCCACAGTCAGCCATGCTCCGACGACAGGATTTACATGCTCTACCTCCACGTCGGTAGGAAACTGAATTATATGTTTAAACATGTATGATTCTCTTCCGATCATGCCATATATGCCTCCCCCTGGTAAGTCAAACTACCCTGTCTCCATGGATATAAACATTGCCAGTATATGTTCTCATATTGAATTCATTCTAACTTTGGATAATGCAACATGTCTGTGTAAATATGGGCATGAGGATTATAATACAAATCCCTGACGTTTAACCTCGTTTGTTCAAACACTGAGATTACGATTTAGTTGTGTACAGAAAACTAGAACTCCAGAAGTTGAACGAAGAACCAAATCCAGTTAATGTGACTTTCATTCCTCCTGAACAATCGTGCCGAGCAATAAGTTTAGGAAATTAAAATGATCATTTGTGAGAATTGCACAGAATAAATTTAGAAAGCCTGTGTGCAGAATATGTGTTGACGAAGGCCGTGCATGTAGAATGTGAACTTCGAATCTGTCATTGCACAAAGATTAATTTGGTGATCAATATATTGTGGTTGTGTCCAAAGCCAATGGCCGCTAATTCGACCGAAATGACCGATGATCTGGAATTGACATGTGCATTATATTTGGATATTTATTTATGTATCATATATGTTACACGGCGTTATTCTTCGTTCAAAATATTAACAACTTTAGAATCAGGGAAGAAAACATTTCATTCGAATGTAAGATTGATCAGCGACACGGAATTGATGTTTTTGGATCATGGTAACGTCTTGCTGGCACAATTGGAAACTGTTGACCGCTTCTCTCTTGCCGGGAAACTAGTCTATCTTATGTATACTATGATTTATTTGTTTTAACCCTACCAGGCTTGGAGGGGGAGGGGGAGGGGAGGCAAAATGGCCCATTACCAAACTTTCTGCGCTATCTCCGAAACGAAAAAATGGAAAGCTGAAACTTCGTGACTTTATAGTTTCTCCTATTGGGGTCATTTTGAGTCTATTTGCATAACCCCCGAGCAGAGGATTATGGGTAAATTCAAGATGACGGTCACGTGGGGTACCAGAAAGGTGATGTTTTCGTCATCTTTCTTCAAAATGTCTGCTTTTCCGCGACGATAAGTGGGCAAAAACTATTTTATTTCACATCACATTAATATTTACTAATTTATGATGCAGATTTTGGGGAGAAGTTGCATCAATAAAAAAATAAAAAAATGAAAAAATGTCGTTTTTGAAAATGACGTCACTGTGACATCATAAAAACGGTCATCTTGGACTTTTTTTAATTTTCTGGTAGAGCTTGACCCAGGCGTATAGTGTGGTAATTTTCAGCCCTCTAGCTCAAGGGATAAGAAAAATAAATACGGGAGGGGGGGGGGTGCAATTTTGCTCCCTCCCCCCAGGCCTGGACAGGTCCCAAAAAACCCAGACCAGGTAGGATTAACTTGATGCTAATGCTATTACATGAATTACGTCATTGCATTATAGACGCGGAAATTCTCTGACGGACAACGGCTGAATATTGATTGACGGATTAGACGTTTGTATTATCATAAACTGACTCCCAAATGGCTAAAGGAATAGCCTTAATAACCCTAGCAAATTCTGGGAAATGTGTGTTAATATTATACGTATTTACAAAATATTATACATATTTAGAAAAAAGGGGTAAGTAATTAAATTGAAAAATGGAAAAATTGCCATCGTCATCTAGCAAGTCGTTCATATATCTTTCACATCTGTCATACGATCTTCTGTAGAATATCTCTTTATGATCAACTGTTATATTAGCATTGTACCAAAGTGATTGTAAAATTACTTGATATTCCCCCTTACGATCGGTATTTTCAATTAAATTGGTTCATGATACGAACACATCATTCCAGAATGGATTTGATCTTTTGGATAATCGTTTTAGCTGTTTGGTGCCACATTCCCAGCCTTAAATATCGTGTTTGTTGGAATACAACAATGATCTTCAAAAACAAGTAATTTTATCGGTGTGGATCAATTATTCAGTCCCTCTTCATCATAATTTTGTTTCAACTGGATTCTTTGTATTCTGTTAGTTTTCCCCCGAATGAATTTGAAAAGTATGTTTTTCAAGTTTTTATCAAAGGTTTCTTTCGGATTTGGTAAGGTAAATAATAGATGATTTAATTTAGTTAGAGCCAAAGTTTTAACTACAGATATTTCCCCCAATGACCTTGTAGTTTTTCTATTTCCCGTAGCTCCGTTTCAAAATTATTACATTAATATTCCTTAAATCTGTGGTGAACAAGTCGAACGTGCTGCAATGCCATTTGAAAGGAAATTTCCGGGCATGCCTTTATTCGACACCATGTTTTACTGTTATTATTTAATAATAAGGCCCGACAGCTTCCCATGGATTATTCTGGACCATCCAAATGGATGGTAGTAATGTCTGCAAACTGATTAATTTATATTTTACTCCACTAATTTCAATTCTTTTTATCTATATTCTACTCCACTATTTTTAATTCTTTTTGTCTCATATGATATACTATTATATGTAGTATCTACCCATTTCTGCATGAACTGACCAAAGGTGAAACATTTTAAAACTTCGTTTAAGAACTGCCAAGATATGGTATGAAATGCTTTTTTCAATATCAAGCAACAGAAAGCAGCCTGGAATTTGTTGTTCTGCTTTATAATTCATAACGTCGTATACTAGTCAGATATTGTCTCCTACGTATCCGTTTTTTATAAAGCTCTTTTGATCCACATTAACCAGTTTGCCCTATGAATTATTTGTGCTTTCCGCTATAGATGTAGAAGATATTTTGCATTGTACATTCAATAAAGTAATTGGTCGTCAGTTTTTAAGAAACTGTCTCGCCTTTCAGTATACATGTAATTAATCATTGTCTTTGAGTAACTAGCATTCCTCCTTTAACCAACAACCAAAATGGATACTTTCCAATAAAAAATGTCCCAAATCTTCAAGGAAAAATGTGAAAAATTCTGATGTTAATCACTCCGTATCTGGACTCTTCCGTTTCTAATTTTAGCCACTCCAAATTTAATTTCTTCTTTTGTTAATCGTCCATCTAATGTTTCGGCCACCTTCTGGGTTAAAGTTTCATAATCCCCAATTCAGTTATTTCTGTTCTTTGTTCATTACGTTTGTTGAAGTATATCTTTATAAATATGTTCTATTTCCTTTATAATCTCTTACTGAGGGGTAACAGTTTAGTTTTGTGTGTGAATAAGAGTAATTGTTTTATTTCTATAATTTCGTTTCTTTCCAACCCGCTAAAACATTTTGATGGCTTCTCTCCATATTTTAGCCATTTTGCTATTGACATGACCATGATACCCTGCTTTTTTTCTTAAAAAATCTTCTAATTCTTGTATTTCCTTTCTAACTCTTCTATTGAATTAATATTCCCTGCCTGTATCTGTTCATCATACTCCCCGATTCAAGTCTTTCTCTTGTTCCGTTTTAGTTCTTTTTTCCACTGACGCATATTCAACAGTCTATCGAAAAATAATTGAACATTTATTGTATAAATTGTCATAAGTTACCGCTTATTGTTATCGAAGCGGAAGCTTGGTTCAATATATTGATTAATAAGCTGGCTAATCTTTTGTTTCACTTCTTGAACATAAAGTTCGTCTTTAAGAAGAGAATTGTTAAATTTTCACAAACCGGAACCACGATCAAAATCAGATAGTCTAAGTTCAATGTCTACTGATCTATATCCTGATTTGTATTGAACATCGTATTGAACATCTCCGCTAGTTCAAACATAATCCAGTCTACTTTGTTTGAATGGTTTATTTTGTTTCCAAGTAAAGGTTTTCTTTTTGTCATATATAAACTCCGATATGTCGACTAGATTTTCAGTTCAGTTAGGCATTTCCCTGGATCTGGGGTTAATTATTCGCTCATAGTTTTTAGAATCTAATTCTCCAATCTCCGCACACAATAAAAAATTCATCCTCAATTTCCTGGAATGTTTCTGTAATCCTGTCGTAAAATACCAGTGTGTCACGATTGGGGGCGTAAATACTTATTAAAGTTATCTTAACTTCATCAATTTCAATAGTTAAGGCCAATAAAAAAAAAAAGATACTTTCCAATAAGAAATGTCCTAAATCGTTGAAGAAAATGCGAAAATGGTCTATTTTGTTCCCAAGTAAAGGTCATATATAGATCCTAATGGGTCGAATAGATTTATAGAGTAATTAGGCGTTTCTCTGGATCTGAGGTTATTTATTCGCTCATAGTTTTTAGAATTTTATCTGGATTGATAACAATATTCCAGAGTACACAATCAAAAATTCATCCTCAAATTTCTGGAATGTTTCTGTGATCCGGTCATAAAATACCAGTGTGTCACGATTGGGGTCGTAAATGCTTATTAAAGTTATCTTAACTTTATCAATTTCAATATTTAAGGCCAAAAGTTACCCTCTTCATCTTGATTTTCTTTATTTATTTTTAACTCAAAATAATGTAACAAAATTTGTTCTTTTTTGTAGTCACTACAATTCGATATCTTCAGATTAGATCTGCTGTTATCCATCCTCATGCATGCTGGTGTAAATAACAGTATTTAACTTTTTTAAATAATGTGTGTTTTTACATTCATAATTGTTTAATATGGAGAAAAACCTAAGAAAAAACATAAGTTCGTGTGCATTTTGTCCTTTAGCTCTAGATGTTAACTGAATGGACCATTTGTAAACACAGCGAGTATCCCTGATTTTGAAGCATATTCATGAATAAATCATAAAAATAGGATTTATCTTTTTGTAATATTGTGCTATTTTGAGCATAATTACAATAGCTATCAAAATTTATTTAATTCTGAGCTAGAAGACTTTTTAAGGGAAATCCCCATCTCTTAACCGAGAAAAGGGAGATAACCTACTTGGAAAAACAGGTAAAGCATGGATAATGGATATAGAAAGTTTCAGTTTCTCAGTTGAGCATCATTGCGGTGGCCCATGTGGACATCATGAATGGCGTGACCACATGGCGCCTAGCGCTGACTTAAGCGTAGTTAGATACACTAATCAAAGAGCTGGGAATGTATCATTTCCCTGTAATCAAGACAGATAGAAACATATTAATTTTGTGAGCGTGAGATGTAAGAAACGGTTCAAGGTAGGTAAAGGGGAAATGACATCGCCGGTATGAGCTCCACCATGTTAACATATCAAGCGGCTATGCACAGGGAGTGAGTCTCGGTCCTAGAACCACAACATACTCCAATTCGTCCACACACATTCCACTGCCCGTTTCGGTTGAAAATGTAACGTGCAGTTGTGTGCACATTAACAATTTATAACACCATTAGTCTCTGTGTTCGCCGTGTTTACAAGACTGCTACGAAGGAATATTTCATCGTTGTTTTTTCATTCGACTATTAGGTTTCATTGTTTTCTGTTGCCTTCACCCTGCAATATGTAGGTAAATATGAGGATAAGGTGGAACTCGTTTCAGACATCACTGATAGATTTGCACTATAAACCATTAATCCATATTATTTGCGCGAACAAATCGCAGCAAAATCAGTCATGTTCTGCTGAGCAAATGGTTAACTTGCACCAGGAAAATGCTCACTATACGTTAACTATTTTTGTTGTCACTCAGATGTCAATTCTTTGACAGGTTGTAGAAAGCTATTCCCTGGATTGAAATCTCTTCTCGTCAAAAACAACGCGCTATATTCCCAGCACAGTTTCGTGTTATCGCTTACATGAGGGAAGTTTCACACGATGTTATTCAGTCTGCAATCGAAGATCTAGTATCTATCAGAGCCACAAGCAGGTTCTTTTGAATTATGTTCAAACTATTTGAAATAAAGGCTGTTCCAATGTAGATTATGTGTTTTTACTATATTGCATCGATGTAATGGGTGTTTGAATCGGGGAGGGAGAATCCATCTAAAATATCGATCTTGTGGTAACGTCGTATTGTGACGTTGTGATCATCTGAGATGACATCGTTATGACGTCAACAAATGACATAATATAGAGATATACAATGCCTCGACGACGTATTTGCGACAAATCCCACTCGAGACTTCACTTGCCATGATCGAGACGGAGATCGTAAATACACCCGCGAAGCATAACATTACACGCATATTGTTGATTGATAATTATCATTATCAAATTTAGGGGCAGGTGCGTACAATTAATCGGTATAGGGAAATTTACTTGAAATGCACTGGCAACGAACCCGTCAAAACCCGTGTAGCTAATATAACATAATTATTTAATCTGGAATCGGAGCTCTAGTACCTATAGTCTGAGTCTAATGCAGGTTATCACAAATTCTTTTCATACTATTTAAAAATAACTATTGTTGCCGGAGCGACCTGACGATTATGCTTTATGTAATGACGCCACTGACGGTACAAATAATAGTAACCTTGAATAGTCTCCCTGAACGTGGATATGTCAAAATACAGCTTACTACATTGAAAACATTGATTTGTGATGCAACCTAGCCGAATTTTGAAAAAAAATCTCTTTAATAATGCACAATTCAGAGATGATGGGCACAAGACACTTTCGTGCCAATATGAATACCGGTTCATTGATCGGAATCATTCAATTGTTTGACTTCACCTTCAATTGCGGTTCTGAAACGCCCCAATGGATATACATGAACGAACGGCACACATCACATCGGAGTCCATAGCGCCTAACTGCCTGTCGTTTGAACAAAACAGAGTTCTTCTTGCGTATGGTCGTATTTGTCAAAATGTATATTACTAAATAGAAAATACCGAATACACATCTTACAAACGCTCAATATCAAGAAAACTACACATCAAGTCAGCCAGCACAACCAAAATGCGGCTATAACAGCTGTTATTGTCTTGAAACATTGTCGATTTTGTCAATCTTAGACTTTGCTGCAAAAGATGATAGCCAATGTTCGAAGCACGAGTTATTTTTGGCGGTCCATCTGGCCAACTGCGGTCTGGTCCTGACGATGGTGCAGCCGCGTCATGCCGATTGATGCCGTCTACCATGGAGGTCTCACATCCAGTTACAGCTACATTGGACTTCCCAGCAGCATACTGTTTGCCACTGCGTATTGTACTCACCTGAGAGGCGTATTATATCCTGGTATCGAGTCGAACAATTTGACCCCCTAACTCGAAAGCCCATTAGTGGGCAAGGGCAAATAAGTTTTACAGTGACAGTTCGGGAAATTCTCTATTGGTAAGCACTGGATCTTAACCTTGAAGTAGAGCAATGTGCAAGAACGTCGATTTCAAGACAAACACCAACTCATCCTCTACTATGTTGATATTTCGTCTCGTAATATCCAAAAATGTACAATTCAGAGATGAAGAGAACAAGACAGTTTTGTGCCAACATGAATATCTGTTTATTGATCGACCTCATTCAATTGAAATATTTTGACTTCACCTTCAACTGACGTTCTGAAACGACCGAACGACACACGACCGTTATACAGGACCGATATACACGAACGAACGGCACACATCACACCGGAGTTCCTATCGCTTAACTGTTTATCTTGTGTTCCGCTTCCGTATAGTCGCACTTGTCAAAATATATATTACGGGGTTAATTGCGGAGTTTGTGTAAAACAGCAGTAACGACGTATCAAATACTAAATACGGAATACACATCTCACAAACGCTCAATATCAAGAAAACTACACCGTAAGGAAAGTAGCACAACAGAAATGCCGCTATAATAATTGACATTGTCTTGAAACATTGTAGATTCTGTGAGTCAATCTTAGACTTGGCTGCACAAGATGTACTCATAGCTCTGATAGCCAATGTTTGAGGCACGTGGATGTCTTTGAGAGTCAGAGCTATTTCGTGCGGTCCATCTGGACAACCACGATCGGGTGCTGACGATGGCACAGCCAAATCATCAGGGTTGATGCCGTTTACCATAGAGGTCCTCCGTCCAGTCACAAGTACATTCGACTTGCCAGCAGCATACTGTTTACCTTTGCATTTTGTACTCAGCAGAGAGGTATCGCCTTGCATTCTTTTCCTCAAAGAGTGCAGAAAAGCAACATACATGGTAACCAGAAAGATAGCGGGCACATGGTAAGCCATAAAGGCCGCTATGGTAGTGAAAGGACCAAGATCGACTCCACACATTCCGTCATCAGATATAATGTGGCGCAATCGATTACTAAAGTATAGACTGAGGATGAGCAGCGTCCAAAACAGAACACTCAAAATCCACATGACCACTGATATTATCAGAGCACGACGTTTGGTAAAACGTGCTCTGTAGAGTAGAGGAGATGTAATACACTTGTACCGATCGTAGGCGATGGCGTCAAGTAGAAGCAAAGACACCGACGTCAGTGAGTAGTCTGCAACACTACATACTAAACAAAGCGGTACACCGAGCGTCCATTTCTGTAAAGTCTTTTGTACAACATTAAGTGGTAATGAGTTGAGACCCACTCCTAAATCAGCAAGTGCCAAGGAGATTGTATAAATCTTGAAATTAGTCGAAAATCGTCCTTGTTTCCGTATATACACAATCACGAGCACATTTCCGAAAACAGTAACTATTGCTATGGCTATACTGAAGGATGAATAGAGTACGCCATTGATTACATCTTCCTGACCGTCTTGTGAGGTTGTGTTTCCACTGGCTACTGTAGACAATCCACTGGAGTTTCCACATTCATCCATAGCTCAACGTCAGTAGGAAACTGAATAATGTGTTTAAACATGTATGATTCTCTTTCGATCATGCCATTTTTGCCCCCTCACTGATAAGTCAAGCTACCCTGTCTCCAAGGATATGAGCATTGTCAGTATATTCTCTTATACTGAATTCATTCTAACCTTAGCTAATGCAACTTGTCTGTGTAAATATGGACGTAAGTATGATAATACAAAGCGCTGACGCATAACCTCGTTTGCTCAAACACGGACATCACGAGTTATTTGCGTGCAGAAAACTAGAACTCCAGTAGCTGAATGAGGAAACAACGAAAACAATCCCGTTAATGCGAGTTTCATTCCTCGTGATCAGTCGTGTAAATATACTGAACATTACGTTTAGTGATCCAAAACAAATCATTTGTGAGAATTGTACACACGATATTTGCTTATTTCACTTGACAGAAGCAATTTAGAGAGTCCGTGTGCAGAATATGTGGCGACGAAGATTGGTACATGTACAAGCTGAACCTCGAATCTGTCTTTCTACAATAATTAATTTGGCGAGCACTATATTTTGGTTGCGTCCAACATCAATGACCGCCAATTTGACTGAAATGACCGATGGTCTGGAATGACATGTGCACTTTATTTGATTACATATTTATGTGTCATGAATGATAGACAGTTCTATTCTTTGTTCACATATTATGTTTCACAATATTAAAAAAAATAGGATGAGGGATAAAATTGTTCCATTCGAATGCAAGATTATATAGTAAAAAGTTAAAAAATGGTAAAATATACACCATATGAGCTATCAAACTACTATCCTGTGTTGTGTTTTTTAAAAATATTTTAAGAGTAGAGTGAGAGGGTCTGATCTGATGCAGACTATAAGCTTGGCAATATGATTGGAGCTTCACATCGATACTCCGTTTGTGTACAAACAAAGATTCGATCCAAATCAGTATTCCCCATAGACGTTTGATTTAATTACAATTGAGGGTAGTCTACAATACACCATGTTAAACAAATGGGCACATCGAGAGCCCATCTCTGTAGAATCGCTTATACAACACTGAGACTCACTCCTAAAGCGATTGTATAAATCTTGAACAAAGACGAAAATAAGTGGAACGAGATAGCTTTGGATACTTTAATGCGGAAAAGGCATAATTTCTGTCCGGTAATATAAAAAACGCGTAAACGCAAGGTTTCGGTGACACCCTTGTAGATGTTATTATAAATTTTCCGGTGATGCTCTCCTCGGGTAGTTATGCAAATAGGCAAAACATACGTTAAATGTGGAAGCAACAAAAATAAAGTCCTTGTCTCAGATGGCGAGAATAATTTTTAATATGATAAACTTCGTTCATATTTCCTATAAAGCCATGTTATTGCTCAATTTGGGACAGTGAAACAGCCCTCGAAATGTACATGACCGTCGATAAAAATCCTGCAATTGATCTGTTCCTGATTTTCCCTGGCATTCGTTATCCATTAACCAATGGTACTCCTTAGCCATACATTAAATCGGATTCTTCAGATTCGAGTGTGACATTGTGAGGTGAAAGAATCGAAGATGTGAATGTCCAATCATATCATTACTGTGATGAAAAGAATTTGGGAGGAAAATCAATAACAATTTAGTTTCATGTTGCGGCCATAATTAGTTACATTATGATAGTGTTGTAGATCACTCATCGGTACACTGCCAAAAATAGGGTACTTAAAACGAGCAAAAAAACTTATTTTAAGAAAAAATCATCTTGAAATGAGATAAATTATCATGGAGTGGGGTAAGAATAATTTACTTATGGATATTTCCTTGGATAAGAACATTATAAGTTTATTTATCTTATTCAATATTCACAAATCTTATTCGAAGATCTGAATTAAGAAAAAGGATCTTGGCGCTTTTTATTCATCACAGTTAGAAAAATGGTGTTAATTAACACTAAAAACAGTGTTGAGTTAGGACCTACACCATATTGCCCCAACACCATTTATTGGTGTTAGTTAACACCGTTATTTGGTGTTAGTTAACACCGTTATTCGGTGTTGAGTCAGCATCCGCACTCGTCAGTCAACACTAAAAATTGGTGTTGAGCCGATTTCAACACCATTTATTGGTGTTAGTTAACACTGTTAATTGGTGTTGAGCCAGCATCAGCACTTGTCAGTCAACACTAAAAAATGGTGTTGAGCCAGCTTCAACACCATTTATTGATGTTAGTTAACACTGTTAATTGGTGTTGAGCTGGTGTTAGTTAACACTGTTAATTGGTGTTGAACCAGCAGCTGCACTTGTCAGTCAGCACTGCAGAACAGTGTTGAGCCAGCTTCAACACCATTTATCGGTGTTAGTTAACGCTGTTATTTGATGTTGTCCGCATCAAAACTGATTTAAGAAATAAAATTTAGCAAAGTAGATGGATGCTGGTGTGCAAAATTCTCGGATAAAAGGCTTTTAAAGAAAACCCCCATCTCTTAACCTAGGGAATGGAGATAACCCAATAGAAAAACAGGCAAAATAGCTGCCAAAGTAAAAAACCATCAGCGGACATCCTTAAGAAAAAACATGCTAAACAACATTTAATCAAATTAAATGACAAAAAAATATTTTATAGATGTGGAAATTTTATACAAATGATGCATGTAGTGAATAGTCTTCACATATTAGATGCAAAAGTGTATGCATGTAGAAGAGGTATCCCAATAATTTCAGCCACGCCGCAAATCCCCACAGGATCAATAAAACAACGAGCTCCATATAGTGACACTTCAAATATTTTCCTACACTCCAATTAAGGTTTTTAACTAAAGTTTTCTTTATATCATAGTACTGCCAAAAACCGAACATGAATATATGCTTGTTACAGTTAGCAGTATACATGTAAAATAAAAACATGATAAAATAATGTCATGCTATTGAAGTGTGAGTGATAGGATTTAACGTCGCTTTCAACCCATCATCATGCAATTGAAGGGCAAAAGTAAGTCATATATGTAAAACAGATAATTATAGAATATATTTTAAATATTTTAAGGCCTTTGTTCTGGCATTCATCCTCAAAACCTCTCCTTGACAAGTAGTTCTTTCCATTCATAGCAGTAATACTAAAATATATTTGCGCAACATTTCTCGCCCATGTCAAAGTTGTATAATATGATAAGAGACTGATATAATTAAAACCATGCAAACGGCCAAACACCAAAGATATGATGGATAATTCTCCAAATTTAGAAAATCCGTCATCTTCAATTCTCCATAGACATTATAAATATAACAGCATATTGCACTCGTGATAGTAAAAACACCTAAACTGTTAAATAGAATTGCCCAGCCTTTGTGCTCATCAGGTGCTTGTGGTGGAGAAAGTCCCAATGTTTAGTCTCAGACAAGGTCTTGCAAGTTAAAGCATACACCCAAGTTCATATACGAATATTCTTCCAAAGCTGAAGGAAAGAACTAGGAAACATTGGAGGAATCAATACACTGCAAACCATGTAAAATCCAGATCCGATGTTTTGTGCAAATTTTCGAAGCCCGAAAAGTTTCTGCCAGTCAAGATTGACAGAGGCAACCTGCCACCAATTTACATTTCAAAGACATGTTTCCTGAATAGACTGCAGTCACTGGATTGATGCAATGACTTTGGTTTGAATGCCTATCTGACATATATAATGAATAAGCTTATTCAACCCCAGAATACTTTTGGAGAATTCAAAAACACATTTTCAATTTTATTTCCATTATAATGTAAATATTAAATAATTTGATTAGCTAATGTATATAAAAATGTGTTGCTTTCTTATATCTCTTCGACATGGGCGAAGCTTTTCTTGGAAATACATTTCTACATTGCTGTGCACATGGGAGGTCGAGCTTGTATTTTTGCTTTTTATACATATATTTTTCGCGTTTGCTTTGGAACCAATGTAACAGTCTTAAACTTACTTTCTAATTGCCTGTGTTCAGGTAGACAAAAACGACGAAACAGATCTGCAGGTCCGCACTTTCACCAACAGAAGCCCCTAGGATCTAGTTTATGTTTCCCAATTTGTTGTTGTTGTTGTAAATCCACTAGGATTTAGGATCTAGTTTATGTTTCCCAATTTGTTGTTGTTGTTGTTGTTGTAAATTCACTCCCAAAGAAAGCAAATCTCATTCTCAAAGTTAAGATAACTTTTCTTATAACAAGATATATCTAGTAAAATTAAACCCTATTTAAGATAATTTTTCTCAAAATAAGATAAATCTGGTAAAATGGAACAAACTAAGAAAACATTTCTTGTTTTAAGGTAATTTATCTAGAATTGAGGTAAACAATTTATTAGAGTACCCTATTTTTGGCAGTGTAGCTTCGTCTGTGACCTATTTTTAGACCAAATCACCGTTGGATAGCAAGACATTTAACTTCTCAGAAGTTAGTATTTTTCTAATAAAATACAAAGATTAGAGATGTTTCAATCTGGCCAAATGTGGAACAGTCTTAAACTTACTTTCTAATTGCCTGTGTTCAGGTAGACAAAAACGACGAAACAGATCTGCAGGTCCGCACTTTCACCAACAGAAGCCCCTAGGATCTAGTTTATGTTTCCCAATTTGTTGTTGTTGTTGTAAATCCACTAGGATTTAGGATCTAGTTTATGTTTCCCAATTTGTTGTTGTTGTTGTAAATCCACTCCCAAAGAAAGCAAATCTCATTTTCGACGTTTTCGCACAGTTCATTGAACACATTGAGAAACATACTACTCTCATTCATCTGTAGAATGATCCACTGAGAGGCTCAGTTGAGTTTCCTCAATAATGTTCCTGGATGCCAACATAATTCGCGAGAATTGTGGAAGAGCAGAAGATTTCAGTTGAAAATGGCGGCAAATACATGAACCCATACGAAAACCATAACCGCACGTGAAAGTGGTCTTGCAGATAAAAATACTAAATTACAAAACTATGTTCCTCACGCAAGTAGAAGATATAATTTCACGTATATCTCAGGCAATTTGTAACAGTAACTCTTACAAATTGACAATGAACAATTTCTGTCAGGAAACCACAGGTTCATACTATTAGTGTAGTGATCCGTTTCCACTCGATTCACGATCTTACATTTTAAGGAGACAAATCA
The DNA here is from genome assembly GCA_036873755.1 of Hanleya hanleyi. Classification (NCBI taxonomy): domain Eukaryota; kingdom Metazoa; phylum Mollusca; class Polyplacophora; order Lepidopleurida; family Hanleyidae; genus Hanleya; species Hanleya hanleyi. The sequence continues at coordinate 89,980 of JAVTVY010024405.1, forward strand.
CAGAAAAGACATCTTAGTTAAGATAACTTTTCTTCACACCATACATCTGGTAAAAATAAATCTTATTTAAGATAACTTTTCTTATAACAAGATATATCTAGTAAAATTAAATCCTATTTAAGATAATTTTTCTCAAAATAAGATAAATCTGGCAAAATGGAACAAACTAAGAAAACATTTCTTGTTTTAAGGTAATTTATCTAGAATTGAGGTAACCAATTTATTAGAGTACCCTATTTTTGGCAGTGTAGCCTCGTCTGTGACCTATTTTTAGACCCAATCACCGTTGGATAGCAAGACATTTAACTTCTCAGAAGTTAGTATTTTTCTAATAAAATACAAAGATTAGAGATGTTTCAATCTGGCCAAATGTGGAACAGTAATTGCAGAGATACAAATTTCTAAACTTTACGTGGCTTTCGAATGAGATCTCCAAGGTACAACTGCAAGGGCCGCACGATATGTTTGATTACGCTAGCTTGTAATATGTAATGTGTCTTATGCAAAATCGTTCAGGATTAGGCCCTATCTGACCTGAAACATCTGTCATATTTAGCATTGCCATCTACGATTTGACTTAAAACTCGTCAATCTGAGAACAAGAATTGTCTATTGCCTGGATGATGGTGTAAGAATGAGGAGACTGGCATCTTGTGTGGATTAGCTACGATATCAAATGTAGATAAAATATACACATATGAACAGTGTTATAAGAACAATTATGAATTGTTGGATTTGACCTTTAAACTATAACGTCATATAGTTTCAGTGCTCATCAGCGTTCCTAATCATTATACTGGAGGTAAGGATGAGCACACCCCCGCCTCACCTCCACCCCGCCGTCGTGCCAGATACATTGTAGAGTGAAGAAAATTCAGCAGTCATGAGATTTGATTTTCTGACCGCCGAATCTTTTTTTCTTCAATGGCAAATGATTTTCCTTTAAAGACTAAACAACGCTCACCTTGATTCTGTGAAGTGATAGAAGTAAATGTAGAATCGTTTTTGGGCGTGTTTATCAGACTATAATTGATAGGATATACCAGTCGCATTAACCGAACAGTTATCTCTTTATTTGACTATTGGATTTCATTGCTTTCTGTTATCTCCCTGCCGGCCATACATACATCATAAGTTACCTGTGGGACTATATGAGGTTGTACGGTGGAACTCATATCGAATTCCACTCAGGGATTTATTTTATACTAGTTACGTACTATGTCAATATGTGCGCAAGAATCAGAATCAAGTTAATGTAGCAAAGAGACATAGTCATTGTTCAACGATTTTCCCTCGATAACGGTCCTTTCTACTATCATGGACAATCCAAAGATATACTCGAATTGCTTAAAGTGATCGTAAACCCTCAAGTAAAGTTTCCATCAAATGAAAGACCATTACGAACAGTGTTGGAAAATATTTATTTTAATTTTTTTGCGATTTTATTACACAGAGTAAATTGCAATTAAAGGATGGTATTCTATGGTGGTCTGTTGCAATCATATTTAGGTCCAGTGACGTCACACTGCCTTAATACATATATTTCAAACTTTGTATGCACTTTCCAATGCTTGATTCAAGCTTAAGGTATGTATACTTTGAGTTTCAACACAGGCTCACTGTTCCAATGTGCATGTTCCAAAATCAGCGAAATTAATGCAAGATTCAAATTTACTTGACACTCATGAGTCACCATCTCCCAGATTTTGATGAAACATGCACATTGGAACAGTGAGTCTGTGTTGGAACTCAAAGTATACACACCTTAAGCTTGAATCAAGCACTGGAAAGTGCATACAAACTTTGAAATATATGTATTAAGGCAGTGTGACGTCACTGGACCTAGATATGATTGCAACAGACCTCCATAGAATACCATGCTTTAATTGCAGTTTACTCTGTGTAATAAAATCGTAAAAAATTTAAATAAATATTTACAACACTGTTTACAATGGTCTTTCATTTGATTGAAACTTTACTTGAGGGTTTACGATCACTTTAACCATTTCACCAAGAACAATTACACGTTCTGTGAATCGTTGTACTGGAGCACGAGGAAATGTGCAAACATCCGTGCGTTATCAACCGTATTCAATGGAGTCGAAGGCATACCTCATATGTGGATTCCTCAGCTTGTTTTATCCAGCCACCAATATCAATAGTTACTGTTCTTGGAAATGTATCCGTGATTTTCTATATACGGAAAAACGTTCGAGTTTCGAGATATTTGAAGATTTATTTAATCTTCTTGACACCTGCTGATTTATCTCATTACCGATTAGTGTTGCACAAACTATTCTACAGAAATGGGCTCAGTGTGCCTCTCATCTTAAGAGTAATTTAGGCTATCCATTGTCGCCCGTGTCATCATTCCACTCGCTATTTGTATTTGAATTCTATGTTGTAAGAACATGAAAGCTAAAATATTTTAGATAAGAAGTTTAGAAGTTAGTAAAGCGACTGGGTTATGTAGGCAGGTCGAAAATATGCCGTATAGGCGTTATACCACGCTTCCACTGCTAAATGGATGCACATTTTCCGATTAATGCCGTCTACCTTGGAGGTTCTCCGAGCTACGAATGAATCTGACTTTCCACGGGACGCTGTCTGCCTTTCCATTTCATATTCAGATGACAGGAATCATTTGTTCTATTGGATTTCCGTCGTATGTTCGAAAGAAATTATCGATAAATTCACTCAAAACAGCACAAGCTGTATGCAATGACCTGTCCCTAAATACGTGTTACCAAACAATCTTGTTCGACGCTGCCTACACAGCGCTGACGTTACTGGATATTCGACCGGCCTGGTGTGTTTTTGGCTAAACTTAAATCTGTCTGGCCTGGGCTTTTCGGGACCTATCCAGGCCTTGGGGGGGGGGGGGGGTGGCGAAATGTCCGCTCCCCTAATTATTTTTCTTACCCATGGAGCTAAGAGGTTGAAACTTGCCACACTATACCCTTGGGTCAAGCTCTACTAGAAAAAGTAAAACGAAGAGCCAAGATGGCCGCTTTGATGACGTCTCAGTGACGTCATTTTCAAAAACGGCATTTTTGGTCGATATTTCGGTCAGATTTAAAAAAAAATATTTATGCAATTTCTCTGCAAAAACTGCATGATAAATTATTAAATATTAAAGTCATGTGAAATAAAATGTTTTTTCCAGTTTATATTGCGGAAAAGCAGAAATTTTGAAGAAATATGACGAAAACATCACTTTTCTGGTGCCCCACGTGGTCGCTATCTTGAACTTACCCTTGATTCTCTGCTCGGGGGGTTATGCAAATATAGACTCAAAATGGCCCCTATATGATACACTATAAAGTCACGAAGTTTCAGCTCTCCATTTTCTGTCGATCCGCAAATAGTGCAGAAAGTTTCGTAGTAGCTGGGGTGGGATCATTCAGGTAGGGTTAAGAACAAGCCCTTATCTTCGATGTCGAAACGGAATTATTATCATGATTGTTGGACATCCGCGTTTATCCAATACGCTAAGGTCCTATAGCGACAGCTACACTCGGACAGCGTTGATCGGATATTACTTTAGTAAGACTGGACGATGCTGTATTTGGTATATATCCACGTTCAATGAATTTGAAGGAAACATCCAATAGTCCAAGTGGACATATTTAGATTCACATATATGTAAAGATGAAATGGGATACATAATACGTCGACTCAATCAAGGCGAAGATGATTACATCGTTGACATTATCAATTATTATATTTATTAGAGTGTCTCCGTATATAAATTGTAATGAGACAAAACTGCATATTCCCCGATCACGTGGGTGTATATTGGCTGCTGAAACTGCATAGATACTAAGGCTACCTCCGAGATTCCTCCGTATTCTCGGGTCTGAATGTTGGTTGTCGACGAATTCTTTCCTGTAGAGTCATATGGTTGCTTTTTAGTCGCCAGACGTCGTCAATGTTTCCCACCTCTTGCATATCGCTCCAATGTGACTATTGCAATCAACGTCAGAGATATTTCTTTCGCATAAGCTGATTTGACGAGGCTATCCGATCAAGCACCCCCACATCTACGGAGCTCTACTGAGAATTGAGAACAGAGACTTTAAGATGAATAAATACGGAAATAAATAAATGGGAGAGGAAGAGTTACTTCCCTTATAATGTTTTAGAAAGAATTACGTGCCCTTGACGTGACGTCGTGTTTCTCTTTTGAGTGATAGACGACGAAGTAATTCTTCCTCTCTCAGTCATTTATTTTCATATATCTTCATCACAAATTCTCTGTGTCCGCCAATTTAAGCATTCTGAATCGAGCTCCTATACCCACATCATGTTTCCCAGATATGACGAGAAATATCTCACACTGACAGCAAAACACGATCATCGTGTACCAGATGTCTGCAGTTCGTATGATGTCTGCTTCAGATAATACCGGGGTTAAGGCTGTATAAAATCCGCGCAATTATAAGATCTCATTGGTTCATATAAAGGGTCACAAACTAATCGAGTATACATTCTTCTCTAGCGGACAATTCATTTGGATGTCACTGGCGTCGGTGATACTGATTAGATGATATCTTATTGGGATAGATTTTCTACATATTTTTGCATCAATATCGCATGTAGTATTGAACTTATCCTCTAATTTATATTACAAATAGTTTTTGTTCGGATCGTAGTTAATAGTATTATCTATATCAGTATGACTGTTAGCCATAGATTAATTAACAGAATGGATTCACAGATGCTTCCAGGACTCCACGATATACATGTAAACACATCGTATCGCATAGCACCTTTTCGAGAAAATTCCATAAGATATAATAAAGCAGCAAGAATACTAGCGAAAAACCTTACCTTAGATGGCGACTTTACAACGAATATTTTGGATTAAGAATTCTGATCAGCGATACGGATTTGATATTTTTGGAACATCATGATGTCTTGCCGGCATCATTGAAAACTGTTGACCGCTTCTCTGTTGCAGGAAACAAGCCTATGTTTATGTATACTATGATTGTCTTTTTGAATTTGGTGCTAATACTGTTATATGGAATAGCTCTTTGGATTATGGACGCGGATATTCTCTAATGGACGACTGCTGAATTATGAATGACGGACCAGACGCTTGTAATTACAAATTATTGACCCTTCATGTTGTCGTTGTCCTTGTCTTTGTTCATGACTTACATTGAGTGATCGTGTCATTTTATTCCACACTGAATTGCATCAGGCTAAAAGTAACCGTGGGACATGATTACTGAGAAAATCTAGGGGTGGAAATATTGATGTTGACTTTATCTTCAGTTTCCAGATAAAGGGTCATTTCTGAGAAAGTTAGTTTAACCTGTCTTGGAATTTGGCTACGCACATAATCGAAAGTTCTTATAGCATCAAAGTCAAGTCAGGCATAGAATAAGGATAGAAAAACTAGCAGCTTTCTTGTAAGCGATATTAGCAGATTTCAATGATGCCGACAGGACCTATGGTTACCGACCACTATTCTCTTTTACACATGAATTTCCCTGCGGTTTTCTTGAATAGATTCAGTATGACTGTTTGAAGCATTGGTACCCTCAGCCTTCCTGAAACTCACCTGTCAGGATCAAGTATCATGTAATAGTATTACATAGCTTAGGACTGTTGTATATGGTCGGACAGAGCGTAAATACGAGACATGAACTTCAACACCTCTGCTCTGAAAATTGCTCTTGTGGAATTTTCGGATAATAAAACCGAAAATGCCACAATCAAGTATCATGTAATATTATTACATAGTTTAGGACTGTTGTGTATGGTCGGACAGCGCGTAAACACGAGACATGAAATTCAACACCTCTGCTCTGATAATTGCTCTTGTGGCATTTTCGGATAATGAAACCGAAAATGCCACACTAATTTTACATGTACCGAGTGGCGAAGAAAACGGAACGAAAATGCTAATCGGTTCCAATAAATAAATACACGAAGTTGGTTTTACTTCCGAATGCATTGACCACATCATCTTGTTTCACTTTTTTATTATTTCTGAAGAAAGCTAAATGAAGATTGAAAGTACGAATTACGATCGCTGAGTGGATATGACTTCGTTTCGGTATTGGTGACGAAATTAAATTATGAGGACATATTATCCGTCGTTTGATATGGCAAAATAAGGCCTG